>JAIUZE010046132.1:0-12054 GCA_022085475.1 Heliosperma pusillum | reverse complement strand
TGAACTCCATGCACTCCTCACCCAAGCTGAGAGGGACATGGAGGCTAGGGGGAGTGAACCCAAGGATGTTCTTACCATGAAAATGAAGAACATGAACCTTGGGGTAAGGAAGGACAAGGGAAAGGGTAAGACTCTTTTCAAGAAATCCGGCAAGGGAAAGGGCAAGGTCTTTTACAAGGCCAAGCCCAAGGTCAACAAACACGTGGAGGCGGATTGCTATTATTGTAATGGCAAAGGGCATTGGAAACGCAATTTGATAAGGGTAAAGTCGCGTCACCTTAATCAAAGTAAAACCTAATTCACTACTAACTAATAGTCAGCGGTAAGCAAGGTATCGAATCCACAGGGAGGCGGTAGAATTCTAATCTGTTAAACTAGGTTTGTCTCTTAAGTAACAATTTCTGGGTTTGAGATTTGTGGTTTCCTAAAAGCAATCAACAATAACAATAAATAATAACAACTAATAATAAGCAATAACTAACTATAAGCAATAACAAACTAATAAGGTTGAAAACAATGAGATTAAAAGTGTAGGGTCTCAGGTTCACTAGGATTATTGTTCAGGGGTAGGGATAAAATCAACTATCATGCAATAAAGTTATCTAAGGTCACAAGTGCAGTGATATTATAGGGGTATGTTAGGAATTGGACCCTAGACTCCTATCTAGCACTGGATATGGATGTTACTCAACTCCCACAGCTCAACACAGGGAATCAAACAACAAACTAGACTAGTTAAGGCTCCTTACCACAGCCAAGCACAGGTAAGCAGACTTGAACTAAACAACAAGCAAAACCCCCCACAGTCTATGCACAGGGATATCTTAACTTGCCACAGACTTAGATCAACAACCACAGCCTAGCACAGGAAGTTATCTGGCCTGACTTTCAACCAAGACAATGCATAAGTTGGAAAGATTTTAGAAATGAGAACAATGCTCAGTTTTTTCATTCAAATAATCAACTGCCTTGTACAAAAGGGCATGGGTCCTTATATAGGCCTCAATGCTGGATGTGATTACAACCCTAGAGTATCATCTAAGGGCCAAGATTAACTATTAAAAGATGACAAAATACTGGCTAGAAATACAGACTGCTAATGCTAAAAGAAAAACAATAAGACAGACAAAATGCAGACATTTGACAATGACATGCTCCAGGTTGTGCTTGTTGCTTGGTGTTGGCTTGGAACTTGTGGACGAGGCTCATCAATGCTCCTTGACCTTCTTCTGCAGTAGTTCTAATAGTAGGGAAGACAAGGAAAGACTTTTGGAGATAGTCTTGCAGTTTTTAGCTAGAAATGGAAAGACTGCTTTATGCTTTATGCTTTGGGTAGGCTGTTTTGATTTGGATTTTTAGGGTAGTTGTGTTGTGTTTTGGAACTGGTTCCCTAGGGCTTTTTTGGACCTAGGTGGGTAAGGTTTTAGCTGGGCTTGGTGGTAGCTGGTGGTTCAGAGTGTGGTGGTAGTTATGCCTTCCCCAAGTGACTGTTGTAGGCTGTTTTTGTGATTTTGTGGTGGGGTGTTGGTGGGCTTGTCTTTGGCTTGCTTGGCTCGTGTCTTGGCTCGTGTCCTGGCTCGTGTCCTGGCTCGTGTCCTGGCCAACATTGCTCAGCTTGCAGCTTCCCCTTTTGTTACCCATCCCTTGCCCCCAGATTGACCCTTGGATACCCATGTAGACCTCCCCTTGGTTGCCAATGCTCCCCCCTTGATCCCCCTTGGCCTGCCCCCTGTCCCTAGTGTTGAATTCTGCCCTGCCCTGTGCCCCAGCTCCTGCTGCATCCTCCCCTGGTTGAATTGGGCTTGTCCTCAAGCCTGTAGCCTCCTCATCTCCAGAATCCCCATAGTATGGACTGAGATCCCCTACATTGAAAGTGCCATGAACCCCATAGTCTCCTGGTAGATCAACCTTGTATGCATTAGGACCAACACTTTCTATGATTTCAAATGGACCATCAGCTCTAGGCATGAGTTTGTTCTTCCTCCTAGCTGGGAACCTCTCCTTCCTCAAGTGGAGCCACACTAAATCCCCTGGCACAAACTCCTTCTTGGACCTAGGAACCTTGGACTGTTTCTTGTACCTCTCATTTGCCCTTTCTATTTGCTTTCTGACTGACTCATGAAGCTTCACCATCTGCTCAACCCTCCTCTTTGCATCAAAGTTCACTTCTTCCCTTGGTATGTTAGCTAATTCCAGTGGCATAAGGGGATTAATCCCATAGACAACCTCAAATGGACTGTGACCTGTGGCAGATGAGGGTGCTCTGTTGAAAGCAAACTCAGCATGAGCTAGCTTCAAGTCCCAATCCTTCAATGACTTGCTTACCAGACACCTCAAGATCCTCCCTAGAGTCTTGTTTGTGACCTCAGTTTGGCCATCAGTCTGAGGGTGGTGAGAAGTACTGATCAAAAGCCTGGTCTTCAAGAGCCTCCATAGTGTTTTCCAGAAGTAAATCATGAACTTAACATCCCTGTCTGAGACTATTGACTTAGGAACCCCATGTAGCCTCACAATCTCCTTTAAGTATAGCTCAGCAACACTTGCAGCATCCTCAGTCTTCTTGCAAGCCACAAAGTGAGCCATCTTGCTAAACCTGTCAACAACAACCATTACAGAATCCTTACCTCTTTGTGTTCTGGGTAGTGCAACAATAAAGTCCATGCTCACATCCTCCCAAGGTTTGTTTGGCACTGGTAGTGGAGTGTAAGGTCCAGTCTGGAAAGAGCTCTTGGCTTGTTGACATGTGGAGCACCTCCTGAGGACAACCTGAACATCCCCTATCATCCTGGGCCAATAGAATTGATCCTGCAGTATTTCAAGTGTCTTTTGAACCCCAAAGTGTCCCCCTAGTCCTCCTGAGTGTACTTCTCTGATGAGTAGGTCCCTGTAAGAGCCCCTTGGGATGCATAGCTTGTTTCCTTGGAACAAGAACCCTTCCTGCAGCATGTACTTCCCCCCTTGAGTCCTTCCTCCTCCAGTTTGTGTGATCCATTCCTCAGCAAAGTCAGGGTCCTCCTTGTACAATTCTTTCAGAAATTCAAACCCCAACACCCTTTGCTCCATGACTGATAACAGAGAATGCCTCCTTGACAGTGCATCTGCCACAACATTCTGTTTCCCCTCCTTATACTTACTAGAGAATGTAAAGGATTGTAGAAACTCTACCCACTTGGCATGCCTGTGATTCAGCTTGTGTTGGCCACTGATATATTTCAATGCCTCATGATCTGAGTGCAGAACAAAAGGCTTTGGCTTCAAGTAGTGCCCCCAATGCATGACTGCTCTGATGATGGCATAGAATTTCTTATCATAAGTGGAGCACCATTCAGTTTCTCACTGAAATAAGCAACTGGCTTTTGCCTTTGTATCAACACTGCCCCAATGCCAACCCCACTAGCATCACATTCCACCTCAAACAGCTGATCAAAGTCAGGTAGTTTAAGGATTGGAGTCTCACACATCAACCTCTTGATCCTCTCAAAGGATTGTTGGGCCTCCTCAGTCCACTGAAACACCCCTTTCTTCAAGCACTCAGTGATGGGTGCTACAACTGAACTGAAGTTCTTGATGAACCTCCTATAGAATGAAGCCAACCCATGGAACCCCCTTACCTCAGTGATGGTTTTAGGTGTAGGCCATGTTTGAATGGCTGCAACCTTCTCCTGATCAACTGAGATTCCTCTTTCTGACACAATGTACCCTAGAAATGCTACCTCCTGAACCATGAAGGTACACTTCTCTAGCTTCCCATACAGCTTCTGCTCCTTTAAGATCCCAAAGATTGTTTCAAGGTGCCTGAGATGTTCCCCTCTGCTGCTACTATACACTAGGATGTCATCGAAGTAAACCACAGCAAACCTGCCCAAACAAGGCCTCAACACTTCTGTCATAAGTCTCATGAAGGTGCTTGGTGCATTGGATAGTCCAAATGGCATGACAAGCCATTCATACAGACCATGTTTTGTTTTGAATGCAGTCTTCCATTCATCCCCCTCTCTGAGCCTCACCTGATGGTAACCCTGCCTTAGATCAATCTTAGAAAAGACCTGAGCTCCACTTAGCTCATCAAGCATGTCATCTAGCCTTGGAATGGGGAACCTATACTTGACTGTAATGTTGTTGATTGCCCTGCTGTCAGTGCACATCCTCCCGGTGCCATCCTTCTTGGGCACTAGTAGAGCAGGTACAGCACAAGGGCTTAGGGACTCCCTCACAAACCCTTTGCTCATAAGCTCCTCAATCTGCTTCTGCAACTCCTTGGTGGCAGTTGGGTCACTTCTATAGGCTGGCCTATTTGGTAGAACAGAACCTGGGACCAAATCAATGTGGTGCTCAATCCCTCTTAGGGGTGGTAGTCCATCTGGTAATTCTCTTGGAAAGACTTCCTTGTATCTCAAGATCAAAGGTTCAACCTCTGCTGGCAACTTGGAACCTTCCCCTTCTGTTACTTCCTTAGATAGCAAGATGATCACAGGTTGTTCTTGCTTAATCTCCTTGATCATAGCTGCCTCTGATAAAAACAACACCCCATTGACCTCCTCTGGCACATTGGGACTCCCATAATTCCTCTGGTTGGGTGGTAGAGGTGTCAAAGTTACCTTCTTTCCCCCATGCCTGAAGCTATAGGTGTTATCCCTACCCTGATGAGTGGTGTTTCGATCAAACTCCCAAGGCCTCCCTAGTAGTAGGTGACAGGCATCCATTGGTACTACATCACACAATACCTCATCTTGGTATACCTGCCCAATAGAGAATGGCACCAGGCATTGCCTATCAACCCTCACCTCAGCCCCCTTGTTAAGCCATCTCAGTTTGTAGGGGTGTGGATGCTCTTGAGTAATCAGACTTAGCTTGTTTACTAGGGTGATGGAAGCCACATTGGTACAACTCCCCCCATCAATGATCAAGTTGCATACCCTCTCTTGAATGGTGCCCCTGCTTCTGAATATCAAGGACCTCTGGTCATCCTCCAATGGAGTATGTTGAGAGTGCATGACCCTCCATAGGACCAAGTTATGGCCTGTGTCAGGATGAGCCATGACCAAGTCCTGCATTGGTTCCTCCTCAGCTGTCACTACCTCTAACACCATGCTGTCATCAACCTCATACTCAACTAATCCCTCCTTCTCCCACTCTTCTACCTCCATAAGTGTCATGGTTCTCGTAGAAGGACAGTCCTTCCTAAAGTGACCATAACCTTGGCATTGGAAACATCTGATTTTGTTCTCAGTTGGGGTGGGGTTGGGTTTAGAGTTCACAACTCCCTTTCCTTTGTCTGTGGTTGATTGGCTGGTTGTCTTAGGGGTCTCTCCCATCCTAATACCACTGTAAGGTTTGTATGCAGGTCTAGTAACAGGCTTAGGTAGAGTTGGTTTGGTTTTCCCCATTTTTTCAACCCTCAAAGCCAGGTTGACAACATCATCATAAGACCACAAAGGTTGCATCCTTACTCTAGCAGCAATGCTCCTATCTAGACCCTCTAAGAATCTGGCAATCCTTTGCTCAGGTTTCTCATTGACCTCACACTGGAGAGTCAATTGCTCAAAGTCCCTGAGGTATGCTTCTACAGACCTCTCTTCTTGTTTCAGTTTGGATAGTTTAATGAACAGATCTTGGGTGTAGTCTTTAGTGACAAATTTGTTTAGCATCTTCTTTTTCAGTTTTAACCAAGACCTAAGAGGTTCCTTACCCTCCTTAATCCTTTGGTGCTTTAAGTTGTCAAACCATAGGGATGCATACCCTTTCAATCTTAGCACAGCAACTTTAAAAGACTTAATATCAGAGTAACTTTTGTATTCAAATACCTTCTCAACATCCCTAATCCATTCTAATCGATCATCAGGGTTTAAACTACCAGAGAATTCAGGAATTTCTACCTTGAGATGCTTGTCAGTGTGCTCTGGAATCTCCTCATAAGTTCTGTTGCTTTCTCCTGAGTCTGACCCGTCTTCCTCCTGCAGGGGATGTCCTCTTCCCATGCCCATGTGGCCACGACCTCTGCCTCTGCCTCTAGGGGGTGGTCTTCCCCTCAGTGGAGGAGCAATGTTCTCCATGACAGTGTTCAAGGCAGCCAGCACGACATTGACAGTGCCTGCTAGCTGATCCACCTTGCCTTCAATACCTGCAAGCCTCTCTTCACTCATTGGGTTATTTTTTGTGTTTTTGTTGTAGTTAGGATAACAATGGCCTCACAACCAAAGCTCTGATGCCAGAATTGCAGTGATATTATAGGGGTGTGTTAGAAATTGGACCCTAGACTCCTATCTAGCACTGGATATGGATGTTACTCAACTCCCACAGCTCAACACAGGGAATCAAACAACAAACTAGACTAGTTAAGGCTCCTTACCACAGCCAAGCACAGTTAAGCAGACTTGAACTAAACAACAAGCAAAACACCCCACAGTCTATGCACAGGGATATCTTAACTTGCCACAGACTTAGATCAACAACCACAGCCTAGCACAGGAAGTTATCTGGCCTGACTTTCAACCAAGACAATGCATAAGTTGGAAAGATTTTTGAAATGAGAACAATGCTCAGTTTTTTTTCATTCAATAATCAACTCCCTTGTACAAAAGAGCACGGGTCCTTATATAGGCCTCAATGCTGGATGTGATTACAACCCTAGAGTATCATCTAAGGGCCAAGATTAACTATTAAAAGATGACAAAATACTGGCTAGAAATACAGACTGCTAATGCTAAAAGAAAAACAATAAAACAGACAAAATGCAGACATTTGACACTGACATGCTCCAGGTTGTGCTTGTTGCTTGGTGTTGGCTTGGAACTTGTGGACGAGGCTCATCAATGCTCCTTGACCTTCTTCTGCAGTAGTTCTAATAGTAGGGAAGACAAGGAAAAACTTTTGGAGATAGTCTTTCAGTTTTTAGCTAGAAATGGAAAGACTGCTTTATGCTTTATGCTTTAGGTAGGCTGTTTTGATTTGGATTTTTAGGGTAGTTGTGTTGTGTTTTGGAACTGGTTCCCTAGGACTTTTTTGGACCTAGGTGGGTAAGGTTTTAGCTGGGCTTGGTGGTAGCTGGTGGTTCAGAGTGTGGTGGTAGTTATGCCTTCCCCAAGTGACTGGTGTAGGCTGTTTTTGTGATATTGTAGGCTGTTTTTGTGATATTGTGGTGGGGTGTTGGTGGGCTTGTCTTTGGCTTGCTTGGCTCGTGTCTTGGCTCGTGTCTTGGCTCGTGTCCTGGCCAACATTGCTCAGCTTGCAGCTTCCCCTTTTGTTACCCATCCCTTGCCCCCAGATTGACCCTTGGATACCCATGTAGACCTCCCCTTGGTTGCCAATGCTCACCCCTTGATCCCCTTGATCCCCCTTGGCCTGCCCCCTGTCCCTAGTGTTGAATTCTGCCCTGCCCTGTGCCCCAGCTCCTGCTGCAGATATAGAGAGAGTCTTTGAATACAAAGGATACAATGATGCTAAAGCCTTTAAAGTAGCTATTCTGAAATTGAAAGGGTATGCTTCCCTGTGGTATGAAACCATGAAGAGTCTAAGGGCTAGGGAGGGTAAGGAACCCATCAAATCCTGGTCTAAGTTGAAGAAAACAATGTTGAACAAGTTTGTTGCTAAGGATTATACTCAGGATTTGTTCATCAAGCTGTCTAAACTAAAACAAAATGAAAAATCTGTTGAGTCTTATCTGAGAGAGTTTGAGCAGCTTACCCGTCAATGTGACATCACTGAGAAACCTGAACAAAGGATTGCTAGATTCCTAGAAGGCCTAAGCCCAGGCATTGCTAACAAGGTTAGGATGCAGCCCCTATGGTCCTTTGAGGATGTGGTTAACCTATCCCTTAGGGTTGAGAAAAGGGGGAAGGAAACAACCAAGTCTTTCACCAAACCTGCTATAACTAAACCTTATGCTGGGGTCAGAATTGGGGAGGGTCCTAGGACTCCCATAACTTTTAATAGGAACCCCTTGGACAAGGGGAAGGCACCTGTAAGTCAGCAACCTACCCTCACCCCTTCAGAAGAGAAGAGAAAATGTTATCAATGTCAAGGTTATGGCCACTTTAAGAGAGACTGTCCCTCAAGAAGAGCCTTGACAGCAGTGGAAGTCATGGAATGGGAGAAGGAAGGGCTCATTGAATATGAGCATGAGGAGGGAACAGGAGAACAGGAAGAGGAAGGTGATGCCCCTTTGGTAGTAGCCCCACCAGACACTGGTCACAACCTTGTTCTTTGGAGGGTTATGCACTCTCAGCATCAACCCCTAGAAGAAGACCAGAGATCTCTAATCGTTAGGAGCAGGTGTACTATTCAAGGGAGGGTTTGTAATGTGATCATAGATGGGGGAAGTTGCACCAATGTGGCCTCAGTTACCTTGGTTAACAAGCTTGACTTGGAGACCAAACCCCACCCCAATCCTTACAAACTCAGATGGCTGAACAAGGGTGCTGAAGTAAGGGTTGATCAACAATGTTTAGTGTCCTTCTCTATTGGAGGCACCTACAAGGATGAGGTGACTTGCGATGTAGTGCCTATGGATGCATGCCATTTACTGCTGGGCAGACCATGGGAGTTTGATAAAGATGCCTTGCATAAAGGGAAGAGTAATGTGTACACTTTTAGACATGGGAATCAAAGGATAGTCCTGACACCTTTACCCCCAAACACTAGGGACTATGGTAGTCCTAGTACCAGTGGATCCAAGGAGGTTCTTTTCCTCACAGAGGCAGCCATGCTCAGAGAGGTGGAACAAGAACAACCTGTATATTTCCTCTTAGCCAAACAGGTTGAGGAACCAGTTGAGGTGCCCCCAGAGGTAAAGGAGCTGATCAGTGAGCATGAGGATGTATTTCCAGAGGAACTACCATCAGGACTTCCCCCCCTAAGGGGCATAGAGCACCAGATAGACCTCATTCCAGGTGCCATGCTACCTAACAGGCCAGCTTACAGGAGTGACCCCAAGTCCACCCAAGAGTTGCAGAGGCAGGTGGAGGAGCTGATGTCAAAGGGATTTGTCAGGGAATCTTTGAGTCCTTGTGCAGTGCCTGCCCTCCTAGTTCCTAAGAAGGATGGTTCATGGAGAATGTGTATTGACAGCAGGGCCATTAACAATATCACTGTCAAGTACATGTTCCCCATCCCAAGGCTGGATGACATGTTGGATGAGTTAAGTGGAGCCAGTCTATTCTCCAAGATAGATCTTAGGCAAGGTTACCACCAGGTGAGAATCAGGGAGGGGGATGAGTGGAAAACAGCATTTAAAACCAAGCATGGGCTCTATGAATGGCTGGTGATGCCATTTGGTCTCTCCAATGCCCCTAGGACATTCATGAGACTTATGACTGAAGTCTTAAGGCCTTTCATAGGTCAGTTCATTGTGGTGTACTTTGATGATATCCTGGTCTATAGTAAGGGCAAATCTGAACATCGGAACCATCTAAAGTTGTTGTTTCTGAAACTGAGAGAGCATAAGCTCTTTGGGAAAATGGAGAAGTGTACTTTCATGGCTGAGGAGGTTAAATTCTTGGGGTATGTCATCTCTGCCAAGGGCAAATCTGTGGATCAGGAGAAGATTGAAGCCATAAAGTCTTGGCCTATTCCCAAGAACATCACTGAGGTTAGGGGTTTTCATGGCCTAGCCTCCTTCTATAGGAGGTTCATACAGGGATTCAGCACTATCATGGTGCCTGTAACAGAAGGGATGAAGAAGGGTGAGTTCAAGTGGACTGAACAGGCACAAGCAGCCTTTGAACTCATAAAAAAGAAGCTTTGTGAGGCACCTATACTAGCCCTACCTGATTTTGATCAGCTATTCGAAGTAGAGTGTGATGCAAGTGGGGTAGGGATTGGAGCAGTACTCATCCAAGGAAGGAATCCTGTGGCCTTCTTCAGTGAGAAGCTCAATGGGGCTAAGCTCAATTACTCCACATATGACAAGGAGTTTTATGCCTTGGTGAGAGCCCTCATGTACTGGAGCCATTATCTTAAACCCAAGCCTTTTGTACTTCACTCTGATCATGAGGCCGTGAAATACATAAATGGCCAACACAAGCTCAGTGCAAGGCATGCAAAATGGGTTGAATACCTTCAGTCCTTCAACTTCTCAAGCAAATACAAGGAAGGTAAGTCAAATGTGGTAGCAGATGCCTTGTCTAGGAGACATTCTATGTTGGTGACAATCCAACAACGGGTGCTAGGCTTTGAGTTTATGAAGGAGCTGTACCAGGATGATCCTGATTTCATGGAGGATTGGTTAACCCTGCAGAACAGTCCTAGAGTAAAAGAGACCAAGGATCAGCTGCAGGAAGGTTACATGTTTAAGGGGAACAAATTGTGTGTCCCTAGGGGCTCATACAGGGACCTATTGGTGAGGGAAGTCCACTCTAATGGGCTAGCAGGACATTTTGGGGTGCAGAAGACCATGGATATCCTGCAAGATCAGTTTTACTGGCCTAGGATGGAAGGGGATGTTCAAGCTATCCTTAGGAGGTGTTCTACTTGCCAAAAGGCAAAGAGTTCTTTCCAAGCAGGACCTTACACTCCACTGCCTGTACCTGACAAACCTTGGGAAGACATCAGCATGGAGTTCATTGTGGCTCTGCCCAAGACTCCTAGGGGAAAGGATTCCATCATGGTTGTGGTTGACAGATTTAGCAAAATGGCTCACTTTGTGCCATGTAAGAAGACTGAGGATGCCTCAGGGGTTGCTGAGCTTTACTTCAAAGAAGTAGTCAAACTACATGGAGTGCCTAGATCAATTGTTTCAGACAGGGATACAAAGTTTATGAGTTACTTCTGGAAGACCCTGTGGAAGCTCCTAGATACCAGGCTGCTTTTCAGTACATCCCACCATCCTCAAACTGATGGTCAACCAGAAATCACCAACAAAACCCTAGGGAGAATACTGAGGTGCATTGTGAAGAAGTCACTAGGAGATTGGGATCTCAAACTAGCCCAAGCAGAATTTGCCTTCAACAGGGCCCCTTCATCAAGTACTGGCCACAGTCCCTTTGGGGTGGTCTATGGCAGCAACCCACTCATGCCTATGGAGCTATCCAATGTGCCTAAAGAGATACTGAACTATGATGCCAAGAAAAGGGTGGAACAAATGCTCAGATTGCATGAACAGGTTAAGAGAAACATAGAGAAGACTAATGAGCAGTACAAAATCAAAGCCAAGGTGCCAAGAGGAAAGAAGGAGTTTCAAGCAGGTGACCTGGTGTGGTTACACCTCAGAAAGGAAAGGTTCCCAAGCAAAAGAAAGAACAAACTTATGCCTAGAGCAGAAGGCCCTTTTGAAGTCATAGAAAAGGTGGGAGCCAATGCTTACAAGGTGGATTTGCCAAAAGAATATGGAGTTCATGGCACATTTAACATAGGAGACCTTAGCCCCTACTATGACAGTGAATAAGAGAACCCTGGAGATTTGATGCTCAAATCTTTCCAACCTGGGGAGGATGAAGCAGGAGCTAGGGGAGCAACCTCATTTGGCAATCCAGTTCAGACAACAACCAACAAAGACGCCCATGTTCAGTCTAAGGCAGATCAAGTCCAAACAACTAAGTTTTCAAAAGCAACAAAAGGTAACCATGTCCAAGCAACACACCATCAAGTTATGACACCATCAAAGGCTCATGATCAAGCAACAACAACATCTACACAAGCCATGCCAACCAGAGTAACAAGGTCCCAAATCAACAACAGCCAGAAGGATTCCACAGTCACAAGTACCAGTTCCAGGCCACATATCCTACAGCAATTGTCCAAGCAAGGGCTCCAACTTCTTTTCCCATCTAGTTGAGGTCCTTAGCTACAAAAAAGTCCAGGATAAGTTTTCCAAATTATCCTTGGAAGTTCAAGTAAAACAGCCCACAAGTTAATCAGTCACTTTGAGAGCCAGGCTGGTTTCAAGACCAATAGATGAACAAAGGCATCTTACTTTTGTGTGACCCTTAGTAGTATTAATAAGGACGTTGGAAGGAGCTTAGAAGTCCCTCTCAAGGTTCCATTTGAAGCACCAGACAGCCAAAACAACCCCAAAGAAAACTGCTCAAACAATGCCATTTCAGGAAAGGAGACAAACTT
>JAIUZE010046131.1:0-110413 GCA_022085475.1 Heliosperma pusillum | reverse complement strand
AGGATGTGATTGAGAGATGTATTATTGAGAAAATAATCATATTGATGCCTTATTAAATGACTAAAAGGTTAGTCGGGTTTTTGACTAAAAGGTTAGTCAATGTGATGATGAGACCATTCTTTTAATATGATTAAATAAAGTTAGCTGAGACGAATTAACTGTAATTCGTAAATTGAATATAACATGTTATATTTAATTGTTGTATATAATGTAAGCTAATTAAATATAAACCGTTATAATTAATTGGAAAATTATAAATATACGGATATTTATAATTAATGACGTATTATAATGTCGGTCTTTGACTAATGACGATTATAATATATTACATTATATTGGAAGCTAAAATGACCGGGAAAAAGTGTCCTGATACACTCGGGTTTTTTCAGTCAATGGGTAGTTATTTGAGGAGACTAAATCTCCTCATAATTGACCTAAGTGTGCCGTCAAATAAAAAGAGACAAAGGGGAAAAATTCTAACCTAATTTTTCTTTCTCTCTCACTTGTGCCTCCATCACACAAAATCACAAAAACCTAAAAGTTAACTGTAACTTTGAATCGATCTTTCTAGCAAAGGAGAAGGGCATATCTCGATCTATCTTGGGTGAGACAATTAGGAGGATATCTATTTTGATATCTGTTCTTAGGCCGATTTAGCTAAGGACCAAAGGTTTAATTCTTTTTCTCTACATTTGTATTGTTTTCATATCTATGACTTGTAATTTCATATTATATAATTTTGTTATAATCCTAAATTTTAAGGGGATGTAAACAGTTATTTCCCACATCATTTCCATTATAATATTCTCAGCTAATCGTTGTGGTCGGATTATGTTGAGCTCCATCTTGCTAGAGTTCCTTTGTCTCCAGATATGATACATGCAAGAGTTCATTATCACATTCAACACTCCTTTGCACATGTTTGTTCCTTTCCTTTTGAGCCTCCATGTTTGTATGTTCGGCTGAGGGATTACGAACCCAGTCCAGTTACTTATTATTGACCAAACTATTCTGCTATACTCACACATGAAGTACAAATGTTCTTCGGTTTTGATCTTTGTCCCACACATACAACAAGTATTGTCTGTGATGATACCCATGTTGTAAGGTTTAGCTTTGGTGTTCATATTGTTGTGATGATAAGTCCATGCTATGAAGCTATGCTTTGGGATGGTCCATTTATTTCAGATGAGACTATTCCAATTAACTTTATCAGCTTTTTCGCGAGGTGTCCCTTACCTGCAGATTTTACGCTAATACCAAGTGGAGGAACTAGCAGGTGAGTACTCCATCCAGTTATTGCTTTTGATGTAGATGTGATTAACCCACTTCACCTATAGATGTTTGTAGATACCTCGTTTCTACACCTTCCGCCAACCACCCAGTGATGATTGGGCCGCGTGTTTGATACGCGGAGACAATTTATAATTTATCGTCAAGTGATATCTCAACACTTGTGTCTACCCCTTGGTCGTCATCTAAGCGCCGGTACGGTCATTTTGACAGTCATTAGAGTTCATTTGGAGTCCGGGTTGAAAACCACTTCATTTTCTATAAACCGTTTTAAAACTCTGAGTCGGAACGCTCTGTGTTATTCTGATTATTTTATTATATTATCAAATTCTATCTTTTTAATAAAATTATCCCGTTTTATCTTTTAAAATAGAAGTGTAGATCAACCACAATTCCGTAATGGAAACGTGGGAATCTTACTTCTTTAGCAGGAAACCTTTGGGGAAATGACGTAGTAAGTGCTGCGCCTCTTCAAAGGATCGCAATCCTTCTGCGCCTACTCCCCAGCTTGTCCTTTCCAAAGTTTGAGTTGTGTTACGACTCTTTCACATTTTCTACTATAAATGGAGAGCTCCGTTCTCACTTTTAAGACACGCGAGTGTTCCGCCACTTCTCTTCTTCTCTCTTTGCATTCTAGACCTTGCTCTAAGCTATCGACATCTACGTGCTTGATCAATCGACCACGTAAGCTCATATCCTTCCGATACCTGTCACGTTTGCATTTGACCGACTAATTTGACTAACTATACCTTAATCAACTTAACTAATCAATCTTTAGTCCTTTAACAAGGGCACTTTATGCATACATTCGAGTCGAGTTGTCGCTAAAACTTAACTTTAGTTCATATCTCGTTTCGTCAACATGTAAGTCTAAGGGTGTTTAATCCTGTCTTTTAGTTTGTTATTTTATTTTTATTATTCATTTAATGTAAGGTCTATGTCAGCAATAAATCTTAAATAAAGTTAAAGTCAAAACCTTTTCATAAAACCTTTTTAGTAGTGATCAGACGTCGAGAAGAAACGCAGAAGCATCTACGCCTTCTGGAAGGAACACAACACTTGATGGGCCTCTTCCAGAGGCTGCCTGCTCATGCTCTTCTTCATCTTCCTCTGGTTTCTACGTCTTTTGTTTTCCTTTCTTATTTTATTCTTAAATCGTATTTATCTTTCATTAAATCGTTTGTTCCTGGCTTAGATCCCTAACAGTCAATATTAGCGGGCTTTCGTCCTTTAATCAAGTTTGAGTATTTAGAGGTTCGATTTGTTCATATAAAATCTCTAGATTCGTTATTGATAAATTTTTAGTGTAATTAATCTAATTAACTCACTTTTACTCGAGTTTTAGATCGACGATTAATTGCAAATACCAATGAACATTAACTGATTGCCATTCTGGATTCACAACCAGAGTCCAATTCAAGAACAGACGCAACAGGTGCTGCGCCTCTTCCAAAGGACGCATCTGTTGCTGCGCCTGTTCTGGGTTGGTTTCTGTCTCTGAACTACCATTATCACCTTGACGTAGCTTAATTATGTAATTAATTAACTATAAATCATAATATCGTCCTTAATCTGTCAATCTTTTAATCTTTTTCTTTTCTTCAAACATCCGTTTTGGATATATTTTTGACATAGATCCCGTGTTCATTGTAATCAATTGTAATATTTATTTTATAGTTTATTTAAAACATTATAAGTGTATGATTCATTGTATGATTTCTTTACCTTTCGTACATAATTCATTCTAAATATTAATTCGACATAATTGAGTGCTAAAACTGAAAGTTCATAGACCCTAATTAGACTCCTCTAATTAGTTACTAAATTACTTGTTAATTTAGTGTTTAATAAAGATCTATGTAACATGCATACAAATTAAAATGCATAATAAAAAGTAAGAAGAAATTTCCTTACATTGGGAAATTTCGGTTATATGGGCACAACAAGAAACACCTTTCTTGTTGATCTTGTGCTATAAAGAAATAGATGATCCTCCTTGTAATCTTCAAAGTAGAAGACCTCCTTTAAGAAGCACCCAAGAGAAAACCCAAACTAATCACTTAGTTTTTGACTAGAAAACACAAGTGATATGATGAACTAATATTAGATTTTATTACTACTCTAGTAATAGGAAATATTAGTATTTGAGAGGTTTTAGAGAGAAGAGGATTTTAGTGAGATAAGCATTCAAAACAAGAATGAACAAGCAAGCAAAATGAACAACAAAGTTGTCCTTTTAAGGACACTATGGTCCGGCCAAGGCAAGCCTATGTGGCCTCTTATTTTGCTTAAAATAATCCCATGCAATTACTTTGAGTGTAGTAGTGAATAAGACTATGATCATGTGTCATAAACATGACATGATCACAAGATGTAGTGTAATACAAGAAACAACAATCATCATGTTGTACACTACCAATTTTCGGCACCCACTAGTGTCATGTGGTCCATTTTGATTTTTGATATTTGTCCCACAAATACTTATAATCATATGATTAATTATCTTGTATAATTAAGAGTTAATTTGATCATATAACAATTATATGACTCAAATTAATAAATAATATACACTTAACTTTTAAGTGATATTTTATCATTATATCAATATATAATGGGTCCCACAATGCCTAGTTAGTTTATTTTACAACTCCTTGTAAATATAATTAACTAATCACCTCTACCTCAAAGTATATGCATAACCTCAACTAATTTAATGAATTAACTATTAATCATTAAATTAAATCTTATTTAATCGTATTAAAATAAGACGTAAAATTTATTCAGTCAATTATCGTATAATTGACTAATAAACTTATCTGGAATGAGTTCGTAACTTACATTCCAATAATTAACTCTCGTAACTAAACATATATCAAATATATATGTAAAGTACTAATTAATATGTATCGTATACAAATAATTAGATTTCTGTTTGGGTCTCATCCTATAGGTGTGACCGAAAGGGGTCAGTTGATTACCGCCGTCATACGACAATAACGTCTAACTCTAGTCAGCTGACCGTTATCGATTTACGTTAATCAACTGACGTGGAGTATCAAAATACTAGTCATCCCAGTAATATTCCAAAATGAGATTTATAATATAAATGCACTATTGTGGAGGACACTTGCTCCAACAATCTCCCACTTGTCCGATACAAGTTGTGCATGTAGCCACACTATTGCGGAGGACTCCTACTCCCACAATATCTCCCACTTGTCTCGACAAGTTGTGTGCTACCAATTCTCTTGTCACTTTAGCGTCACATCCTCCCACTCATCGCAAGGTGTCTTTCAGGTCGCACTTGCGATTGGAAAAATAAATTGAGTGGTTTTCTCGATCTGGAGAGTAACTGTCTGACCGGAAAATCTACCATAGATCTCTTCCGAGCGTGGCCACGCATTTCCAGTCACTACTCCTCGAGTGGCCCGAAGATGTTAATACCCAACGTGGGTGGACAATTCCTGTTGACCCAACTTACACTGTATAATGCAAATCACCATGACCCAGTAGATGCCCATCGGCCTCCTTTCACGGCACGACCTAGGACAAAAACCAAAGTCAATCGGAAAATACACCGACTCAGGTAAATGGTCGCCAGTCTAAAGAATCGACTCATAGGAATATAATAGAAATCCCCGCCACGACCAGGCTTCAACAATTTTGATAAGGGACTCTATCATGGTCACTGTCCGACAGAGTGTCTCTACAGTCTGTCTATGTAAACGATCAGTCATCTCCATGACCCCATGGTGCTGAACCAACCATCGATCGACTTACAATCTAGTCATTGCGAGACGTCACCTTATGCAAATGACTAGGGACAATTACTAAGTTCATCATGTTCACTTGAATTGAGTTCAACCTTTCTTATAACCAATTCGGATAAAACAAAGTAATAAAATTTAGTCAATACTAAATAAAAGAGCTCATATAAAACTCGAACAATGAATGCAATTATCATATATGTAAACATTGATACAACATTCAATTATTACATATCACATAATCTAGAGGAATTCAGGAACTCGTCTTAATCCCATCGAGACGACATGACTGTCATGTTTAGCCTTTGTAAGAGGCTTGGTTAGAGGATCAGCGATGTTATCGTCTGTCCCAACCTTACATACATCTATTTCCTTCCTCTCCACGTAATCTCTAATTACATGGTATTTCCTAAGTACATGTCTAGACTTGTTACTAGACTTGGGCTCCTTTGCTTGAAAGATAGCCCCACTGTTATCACAATACATCGTGATGGGATCTGTGGCAGTAGGGACTACTCCTAGTCCTTCCAAGAACTGCCGAATCCACACAGCTTCCTTTGCAGCCTCTGATGCCGCGAGGTACTCAGCTTCTGTTGTAGAATCCGCAGTCACGCTTTGCTTGAAGCTTTTCCAGCAAACGGCTCCTCCATTCAACATAAAGACATAGCCGGATTGGGATTTTAAATCATCCCTATCAGTTTGGAAACTAGCGTCCGTGTAACCCTTTACACGCAACTCAGTCTCTCCTCCAAACACCAAGAACGAATCTTTAGTCCTTCGTAAGTACTTAAGGATGTTCTTTACGGCTATCCAGTGACTCTCACCTGGATTGGCTTGATAACGACTCGTCATGCTCAAAGCATAGGCGACGTCAGGGCGAGTGCACATCATAGCATACATGATTGACCCAACTGCTGAAGCATAAGGGATCAACTTCATGCGTTCAATCTCCTCGGTGACGGTAGGACTCTGGGATTTACTCAGAGTGATACCATGACCTATTGGAAGAAAGCCTCTCTTAGAGTCTTTCATTTTGAACCGATCAAGAATCTTATCTATATAAGCTTCTTGACTTAATGCTAGTATCCTCTTGGATCTATCTCTATAGATCCGGATACCCAAAATGCGTTGTGCCTCTCCCAAATCCTTCATCTGGAAATGTTTCCCAAGCCACTCCTTGGTAGAAGTAAGCATTGGTATGTCATTCCCAATGAGAAGTATGTCATCCACATACAAGATAAGGAAAGTAACTTTGCTCCCACTAAACTTCATGTATAAACATGGTTCCTCGACACTTCGAGTGAATCCATTTTGTTTAATTACATGATCGAAGCGATGATTCCAACTCCTTGATGCTTGCTTAAGACCATAAATGGATCTCTTAAGTTTGCATACCTTCTTAGGGTTGGATTTATCCTCAAAACCTTCAGGTTGTGTCATGTACACTTCCTCTTCTAGAATCCCATTCAAGAAGGCGGTTTTGACATCCATTTGCCAAATTTCATAGTTATAAAATGCGGCAACCGCTAAGAGAATCCTAATGGATCGAAGCATAGCGACTGGGGCAAAAGTTTCGTCATAGTGTAAACCATGAACTTGAGTGAAGCCTTTTGCCACCAATCTAGCTTTGTAGACATCAATATGTCCATCTATGCCATTCTTGATCTTGTAGATCCACTTGCACTGAAGAGGTCGCACCTTCTCAGGTAAGTCTACCAAGTCCCATACTTGATTTTCGTACATAGAATCCATTTCGGATTGCATGGCCTCAAGCCAATGCGTGGAGTTGGGACTAGAAACGGCCGACTTGTAGGTTGTGGGTTCATCACTTTCAAAAAGTAATAAATCACCATCTCCCTCGATACATCCGAGGTAACGATCAGGTTGAGAACTAATTCTACCTGACCTTCTAGGGACAATAACCGTTTCAGACGAGGAGGGAACGTTTTCCTCCACTTCATTTTCGGTTTGTGGCTCTCGAACTTCATCAAGTTCGAATTTTCTCCCACTCTGCCTTTTAGAAACGAAATCGCTTTCTAGAAAGACAGCATCACGAGACACAAACACTTTGTCCTCATGACGGTTGTAGAAGTAATATCCACGAGTCTCCTTAGGGTATCCTACAAAATAACATTTGTCGGATCTGGGTGCGAGCTTGTCATTAGACTTCTCATGAACAAACGCCTCGCAACCCCAAATTTTCATAAACGACAAATAAGGAACCTTTCCTTTCCATATCTCATATGGAGTTTTATTGGCTGCTTTAGTCGGGCTACGATTTAGTGAAAAAATTGCGGTTAAGATGGCAAATCCCCAAAACGAGTCAGGAAGTTCTGTAAGGCTCATCATCGATCGAACCATATCTAATAAAGTTCGGTTTCTCCTTTCAGACACACCATTTAATTGAGGTGTTCTAGGAGGAGTCCATTGTGATACTATACCACAATCTTTTAGGTGTGAATCAAATTCATAATTTAGATATTCACCACCACGATCGGATCGTAGGGTTTTTATCTTCTTATTCAATTGGTTTTCCACTTCATGTTGAAACTCTTTGAACTTTTCAAAGGCTTCACTCTTATGCCTCATTAAGTAGACGTATCCATATCTACTCAAATCGTCGGTAAAAGTAATGAAGTACTTGTAACCACCTCTAGCTTGGAGAGTCATTGGGCCACATACATCGGTATGTATAAGGCCTAATACTTCACTTGCTCGTGTCCCTTTTCCTGTAAAAGGAGCACGAGTCATCTTGCCCAAAAGACAAGATTCGCATTCACCATAAGATTCGTAATCAAATGGTTTGAGAAGTTTCGTTGAAACGAGTCTCTTTATGCGTCGTTCGTTTATATGACCTAAACGACAATGCCAAAGGTATGATTGATTAGGTTCACCTAATTTGAGCTTCTTGCTTTCTATATGATATATTTCATTAACATTATCAAGAACATAAATGCCTCCAACAGAGATGGCTTTACCATAAAACACATCATTAAAAGAAAACGAACAACTATTGTTCTTGATTACAAAAGAGAAACCCTCCGCGTCAAGTACGGAAATGGAGATAATGTTCTTTGTCAAGGAGGGTACAAAATAACAATTATTTAAATACAACTCAAGACCACTAGCTAAGGTTAATACATAAGTTCCTACAGAGACGGCGGCAACTCTTGCTCCATTCCCCATTCGTAGGTCCACATCACCCTTGGCTAGTGCTCGCACGTCCTTCAGCCCCTGCAAGTGATTACAAAGGTGAGAACCACATCCAGTATCAAATACCCAAGTGGAAGTGCAAGCATAGTTAATATCTATCATATAGAGAGAAGAGAGGATTATACCTGACGGTGTCACACATCCGTCCTTCTTATCCTTCAAATACTTGGGACAATTGCGTTTCCAATGTCCCTTGCCTTTACAATAAAAGCATTCGGCCTCGGCGTGCTTCTTGCCCTTAGCCTTGGCATTGCCATTCATAATAGCTTTGCCCTTTCCCTTTCCATGCTTCTTAAATTGGGCTTTGGCTTTTCCCTTCCCCTTTTGAACCCCTAGCTTCAAGTTCTTCAATCTCATTGTAAGAACATCCTTTTGCTCACTCCCACTTGCTTCCATATCCCTTTCGACTTGGGTAAGGAGAGCATGGAGCTCGTGAAAGCTCTTATCCATGCCATGCATGTTATAGTTTGCCCTAGCTTGGGCAAACTTGGGAGGAAGTGAGTGAAGGATGCGGCCAACCGCTAGCTTCTTAGGAATTTTGACCCCTAGACGATCTAGAGTGTCAACATGTTCCACCATCTTAAGCACATGTGGGCCAACCTTTTGGCCCCTCTCTAACTTGGCTTCAAAAAGCCTAGTCATAGCATTGTATTGGCGAATCTCAGGTGATTGAGAAAAGGCCAATGTCACCCTAGAGAATATCTCATATGCTCCAAGGGTGATGTATTGTTGCTTAAGGCTTGAGGACATCGACCAAATCAAGACCATCTTGACGTCGTTTGCTACCTTAAGGTATTCCTCATAGGCGGCTTTGGCCGCATTAGTGGCTCTTGGGCCGGGTTCATTGGGAGGTGCCTCGGTCAAGTAGCGCAAAACGTTATCCGATAACGCCGCACTCTTGATCGTTTGCTCCCACTCGACGAAATTAGTTCCATCGTCTTTTAAGATGCATTTGTCCATAACGGACCTTAGCCATGAGTCTTTTCCTAGTTGAACGGTGTTGTTATTGTTTGCCATTGCGAATTATGAATAACTACAACAAAATTAGGAAATATTAACATTCATTGTTTTAATCAATTTTACTTGTATAACCAATTTAAACAAGTCACTCATATAATGACCCCTCACGAAATTATATAAGCGATTCCGAGACCCGCATTTTAGACAAAAGAACATGTTATGCAACTTTTATGTAAAAGACGGTAAGTCAACTTTTGACTAATTCTACTCCTAGAACTCTCGGTCGACGGATTTCAACTAAACCCATCTCCTAGTCCCAAGATAACGCTTATCTTGTTGAGTCCAACCCAATTTAGGCGTGTGATCGTATCACCCTACTTACCCGAGGTAAAAAGGTCCACGTTGTGGTTGTCCTAATGAACACGGGATTCATAGGTGCTTCAATTGGTAAGGCTAAATCTCAATTCCTTTTTAAGTTATGTGAGAGGTCTTGCCAATTTTAGTTATTAATTCCCTATAAGTGAACTAAGTCGGTGAATTTTGAATAACGTTGAATTGACAATCGATAAATAAAATGCATGTTGGTGATTTTGGCATGTGCGGAAAAATAAAGCAAGCAATCAAATTAAATCCTAGTATGGCCACCTAGCTAATCTAATTAACTAGATGATTACAAATCGGAAACCAACTCCTTGGTCCCTTGCCTCTTCATTGGAACGCTTTCCAATATGGCACCGTCTTTTGGAACACCGACTTTGGGAATCACCGTCTTCACAATAAATAATTACAAAAATACAAATGAATACATAGCAAATTCCTATTATACATTTGATCTATAAAATGAAATTATTAATTATTACAAAACGGCGATACGAAATCGCAATAAATTACAACCAATTCGGTATTCCCTTACATTACGGGTAATACCGATTAAAAATAATCTAGGCCATACTAGGTACAACTTGCAATAAAATAAATAAATGACATTCATTCATTCAACAACATAAATAAAAATGCTGTAAAATCATGCCAAAATCACCCTCAACACTTGTCATGTTCATTCTAGCTCGGTTTTACGAATTTTATCGATTTTATCTACTAAAAATCAATAATCAACACTTAAATCGTATTTAAGCTCAAACTAATTATCTAAACTGATTTAGAACTCAAAATTAGTCCCCACTAATTTCACTTGTATTTAATTAGTTTGATTTGATCGCATTTGCTATTTAAAGAGGTTTAATCATAACTTTTATGAATTAAACCCAAAATAAAATGAAAAATCATTAAAATTGAAACAAAAAATATTTGTACATACTGGAACACTTCCAGGAACCTCAAGAACAAAAAACATTTGCCCAAAAAATTTGAAATGATTTTATGAACAAATAGCTTTATAAGAATCGGTTTTTATCAAATAAAAACCACCTAAAATAGTAAAATGATGAAACAAATTATCAAATTTTACCAGGATGATATAAATAATATTATAAAATGTACAAAACATTATTAACTCCAGAAAGTCACGTTTCAATTTTAAGAACAAAATAACTCCTTTAAATCGATTTTTATCCAATAAAAATCAATAACCATGCAATACATGACGAAATGTCACGAAAAATTACATACAATATGTACAACATGCATGTGAGAACATATTAAAAATTTGAGGCCAGATTCAACATGCAACTATTTTTAGTTAACTTTTAACATAAAACCGCATGTTAACTCGGTTTTAAAGGCCATAAATCATAATAAATAGCAAAATAATTCGTAATTCACCAAATTTGACCACAAACATTTTGAGGTCAGTAGGTATGCATGCAAATCAGAAAATTTCGTGAAAACCATTTTTAACATAAATTTTCGATTTTTACTCAAGTTATCGTATAACCCGATTTTAATGCTTAAAATCAACATGCATGCTACAAGCTAGCTCTGATACCACATGAAAGTTCATAGACCCTAATTAGACTCCTCTAATTAGTTACTAAATTACTTGTTAATTTAGTGTTTAATAAAGATCTATGTAACATGCATGCAAATTAAAATGCATAATAAAAAGTAAGAAGAAATTTCCTTACATTGGGAAATTTCGGTTATATGGGCACAACAAGAAACACCTTTCTTGTTGATCTTGTGCTATAAAGAAATAGATGATCCTCCTTGTAATCTTCAAAGTAGAAGACCTCCTTTAAGAAGCACCCAAGAGAAAACCCAAACTAATCACTTAGTTTTTGACTAGAAAACACAAGTGATATTATGAACTAATATTAGATTTTATTACTACTCTAGTAATAGGAAATATTAGTATTTGAGAGGTTTTAGAGAGAAGAGGATTTTTAGTGAGATAAGCATTCAAAACAAGAATGAACAAGCAAGCAAAATGAACAACAAAGTTGTCCTTTTAAGGACACTATGGTCCGGCCAAGGCAAGCCTATGTGGCCTCATATTTTGCTTAAAATAATCCCATGCAATTACTTTGAGTGTAGTAGTGAATAAGACTATGATCATGTGTCATAAACATGACATGATCACAAGATGTAGTGTAATACAAGAAACAACAATCATCATGTTGTACACTACCAATTTTCGGCACCCACTAGTGTCATGTGGTCCATTTTGATTTTTGATATTTGTCCCACAAATACTTATAATCATATGATTAATTATCTTGTATAATTAAGAGTTAATTTGATCATATAACAATTATATGACTCAAATTAATAAATAATATACACTTAACTTTTAAGTGATATTTTATCATTATATCAATATATAATGGGTCCCACAATGCCTAGTTAGTTTATTTTACAACTCCTTGTAAATATAATTAACTAATCACCTCTACCTCAAAGTATATGCATAACCTCAACTAATTTAATGAATTAACTATTAATCATTAAATTAAATATTATTTAATCGTATTAAAATAAGACGTAAAATTTATTCAGTCAATTATCGTATAATTAACTAATAAACTTATCTGGAATGAGTTCGTAACTTACATTCCAATAATTAACTCTCGTAACTAAACATATATCAAATATATATGTAAAGTACTAATTAATATGTATCGTATACAAATAATTAGATTTCTGTTTGGGTCTCATCCTATAGGCTTGACCGAAAGGGGTCAGTTGATTACCGCCGTCATACGACAATAACGTCTAACTCTAGTCAGCTGACCGTTATCGATTTACGTTAATCAACTGACGTGGAGTATCAAAATACTAGTCATCCCACTAATATTCCAAAATGAGATTTATAATATAAATGCACTATTGTGGAGGACACTTGCTCCAACAAAATAAAGGGGGGAGGTGAAGGGATAAGTGGGTGTGTTTTGAGAAGATGAATAATAGAAGGCCCAAATTCCATATTGGGTCAACTCACTTGGATTTTCGTGTAGAATCCGATTACGAACTCATAACGGACTGAAATGCGACGGTTTCTACCCAACTAAACTAAATTCTATTTAGCATTAATTTACAGCCACGAAATCATAAATTATCGACTTAAAATATTTTAACCAATAAAAGTAAAGACGAATTTATAAAATTCACGATTTTAGTAAATTATTCATTATTATAAAATCTGGGGTGTTACAATTTGAGCCCCTCATCTCCTACCCTAATATCTCTGCCTTATTACCCAAGCAAACACAATAGTCTTGTACAAAAAAAATCCCCTCAAACAGCTCACAATATCTCCCTCAAAACTGAAACAATCTCCTCACATATCTCTTACATATCTTACTCAAACACTCCCTATAACCCCCAACTCGTCCACAGTCATATCCTATCCTAAAATACTCCATAATGATCCCTTAATAACCACACAAAAACGCAGCCATCAACCCTAAGAAAAACTGAGTTGAAAACTCTCTCAAGAAACCCTATTCAAACACTCATCTTTCTCTCCTCATAACGCATTCATTCGTGCTCATTACAACCTCTAACCACCACCCTCATATAGAACTTCTAGGACACTACCAATATCTAGAAAAACTCGAGAAGAAACCCTCGAGAACCGCTTCAAAACAGTCCCACAAATCACCCAAAATAAACCACTGCTTTTGCGGAAAAAAAAAACAGAGTTTGTGAACAGCACTTGTTGTCGTCCATTTTTCACCCACATTAAAGCATTACAGTCTCTAAAATCCACAGCCTTAATAAAGTAGGGAATTCACCTTTCATAAAATATTTCGGACTGAAAATCCGTTAAGAAACGAAGTTACAAAGTCGGCTTAAAAACAGCTTCTTGCGAAGCAATAAAAAACGCGAATGCAACTTTAAAAATCGTCGAAGATGTACCCTTTTTGTTTAAAATCTACATTTACAAATCTTACACGACTCCAAGACAGTGTCCCGATTTATATCTAGGTTGAGGGTGAATAAAAATCCCATCTTTTCCTTTTCTTTATTCTATTTCGTTTTTTTTACGTATTATTATTGTTTATCGTGGTTTTTGTTTCCGTTTTGTATTATTTAATATATGGGTCATTTATCAATTTTCATCTGAGTAAAAAATAAGTCTTTCTAAAACCTTGCTTTATTAGTTAGACATTCATTGTCTATCGTTGGTGCGAGCGTAGTAAATCGCGTGACATCTAAGATGTCATGGCCCGATTTATGCTAGTACTCTCGTTAGACATTGGAACGTTGTCTAATTAATCGAAATGAGGAAATGGGCTTGCAAACCAAGGAGAGACACGCGGCCGAGTCATGTGGCCGTGATCCCCCCCTGCGCCTCTTGTCCTTTTCTGTTAACCATTGTCCATTGCATTATAAGAACGATCCTTGGACATCGATGTGTGTCTTAGCAATGTATATAGATCGAGTTGTATCTCTTTCACTTCAAATTGAGTCGGTTTTGTGTCAAGATGCCTGGGTTATAATAGATTAGTTTGCCCAACGCCTCCCCTTTCCTCCCGAACCGTGTTTGTTTATTTTATGTTATAATAAATGAACACCTCACTTGCTAAACAATTTCGACGAAGTACAATCGTGCATTGAACCACATAGAACGGGATACATATGCTTAGGATTATTTTATATAGACGCCGTTATGAAACGGGCGGGGTTGGATGTTCAATCAATGAACTTCCCAACACGTACCTTCACCCCTTACTCAAAATCTATTGGTTTCCAAGTGTCCGAATCCAATGGGTCACGAGAGTCATTCAATTGAGTGATTTAGGGAGACAAGCTTCTAAGCTTTAATCACTCGTAGTCAATTTGCACATTGCTTTCGATGAAAGGTGTAAAGTTGACGAGAAGGGTTCCAAGTTCCCACAAAACTTGGTGGCGACTCCTATCAACCTTAATTCGATTTGGGTTAAACCACGGATCGAATGCCCTTTCGGATCCCCGCAAAGCGATCGCGGGGGGTGGTCCACAACATCTCTCCCCCTAAGTCTCTCTAGCAACTCGACCCACGCTACCTCCAGACCGATGTCCCCCTCCATAGTTGCCACCACCAGAGCAGGATATGGCCTGAGAATAGTTACCCCTATTGAAGGTAAGTTACCTCCTCTCTCACTAGCTGCCTTCCTCTCGTTATCCATGTCTTCCTTACCCTCTTTTGTCATCTCCGCCAACCGTTCCGCATGCCCGGCTTTCTCATAAGCTTCCTTAAGGTCAGAAGCTACTCCCACATGTAGCTTTTTCATGACCCTAAAGACCAATCCCTTCAGAAACTTGTCAGATAAAGCCTTTTGGCTCCATTGCATATCATCGGCATAGCTTACCAACTCCGTGAACTTGTTGTAGTAATCTGTCACGGTCATCTCTTCAGTCATCCGGAATGAGTCGAACTCAACCCTCATCTTCCCTCTCACATGCTCAAGAACAAACTCGGTCCTCATCTCAGCCTTGAACTCTCTCCACGGTATAGCCTCCTCCCTTCTCATTGAAGTACTCCTTCATAGCTAACCCACTTTCCCACGCGATCCCTCGGGTAGAACGCAGCTTGATCAACACATTGATTCTCATGACAATTGACGACCTCGAATATGCTCTACATCTCCCGGTGCCAGTCATCTAACATATGTTGTGCCCTAGTACCCTCGTAGGTAGTGGGTCGGTGACAGGCGATAGCTTTGCTTATGGTAGTAGCATCAACTACCACCGCTCAGTCCTTCCCCAAATTCTTAAGGGCCTCGGTAAGCGCCGCATTATGCTCATTTAGTCTGGATACCTCTTCAGCACTGAACTCATGGGTTCCCGTTGACGCACTATCTCTTGTTGCAGGCATGATAACTTCAATAAGAAATGCAAACGTAAGCACAAGCCTACGGCTGAAAACGGACTACAGTCCTGTCACTAACACACTCGGCCGAGTCAAGGCCACTCGATCGAGTACTACATGTACTCGGTCGAGTACACGAAACACAAAGCCAACTTAAATATACAGGGTCTTTGACTCGATCAAGTCCAAAGTGGCACTCGGTCGAGTCCGTCACACTCGGTCGAGTGTCGATATACACTCAGTCGAGTAGCCAAAAACAGTATCTCCCCAAATATACACGAAATTATACTTGATTGAGTCCAAAAGGTCACTCGGTCGAGTTCACTATACTCGGTCGAGTCACCAAATACAGTATTTCAAAATTTCATCAGACCCCAACACTCAATCGAGTGCTAAGGGTACTCGGTCGAGTAACCTCTACTCGGTTGAGTCCCCTGCACCACTCAGTCGAGTCATGCAAAATACGACCCATATTACAGCACTTAACCATGCATACATAATACATAACATATAATACTTTCATTACATACAATTCCATGCTTATATTACATTCATTCCGTTCTCATGCATCTCATACATGGTTCACATAACTATACGCAACTCATTGAGAACATGCTTGCCAATAATAAACACATTTTCATGCTATAACCAACATCGTTCACACATAATTCATTCCGTACATGCTAAACATCATAACATCATACCATCATACACATAATCATAATCCACCTCTCCTTCACAACCTTCTAAACAATCAACATAGAGATTCACATCAAACACACATATACGTCCCGACACTTCCCGTTTTTACCGAATAAGAGTTATAGCGGAAAAGTTGCGATTTTAATAAGTATCCCAAATCCTTGCGGTAGCTCCCTACAACTCCTACCCGGGTTCATTTTATTAGACACTCCTAAATTCATTGGGTTCATTGGTTTAAGGTTCCAAAATCGTCGCTCTAATACCACTTTGTAACACTCCCATATACCAAAGAGCTTTACAAGATATCCTTAGTACATCGAGATGCTACCATCTCGGTTGCCCGAGGTAGTATATATCAGATAAACCATAATAGAACAATACTTTATTAAATCAAGGTTTGAATCAAAGTTACATTATTCCAAAATCCAGATGACATACCGTCATAAACAATAATCCAACTGATAAAATAAAGACAAATAAATGTAATGTCTAAGACTCTAATCATCATTGCGGAAGTTAAAACTCAACAGCGGCGATCCCAATCCATTCCCCCAACGCAAGCTCATCGAATTACCTGCTGATCACCTGCTCACCATTCCCCAATGGATAATAACAGTTTATAAACATTAATCGGGGTCAGTAACAATATAAGTTAATCAATGTACAAGACAATAACAACATCACCAACAATTAACCACAATCAACAACACCACCATAAACCAGTAACTGAGCTACCACCGCAGCGGTAACCCCTGCCAGCGTTAGACTGCAGATCTGACCTCCGTTCCACCTATTGATTCCAGACCGCAATACTGGACATCAAAAGCCCCTCTTGCCGCAACAAGAGTTCCCGGAACATTAATGTACACATCCCCCTCGCAGCGGGAGATCTACGAGAGGCGAACTCGGGGTGTGGTTCGTCTTCCGAAGGACCACCAAAATAGTAACCAAGAAGTAATCCAATGTGGCTTGGAATGATTAAAGATGCTGGAGAGGTTTTGAGAGAGTTTAGAAGGTTTAGGGTTTGATTAAGAATGAAAAATGACGAAGTTATGCGTTAATACCTCTTAACTATCTTTAATCAAACCGTCGGATAAAATCTCGCAGACCGGTGTACTCGGTGGTGTACAAAAAGTAATCGGTCGAGTACACTGCACTCGTTCGAGTACACATTATACTCGGCCAAGTGCCAACTAGGCAGAAGGTTGCCTAACTGACACACGAATGACACTCGGCCGAATACACTCTACTCGGTCAAGTACACCTCACACTCGGTCGAGTGACCTCTATTCGACCGAGTACAAGGTACTCAAAAATACGGAGTATTACAGGCATGAACCGTTTGCTTATTTCCCAAAGATTGTGAAGTTTTTATTTCGGGAATTTGGGCAGTTAATACCTCCAACTGAGCTGCAACGGCATTATCTGAACCGCCCTTTTATGCACTACCTCTAGGGTTACCATACTCAGCAGTGTGAGTAGCCATCTCATCTATTAGCTTCCATGCATTGTCATAATTCGTGTTGTTTTGAAACCTCATATTAGCTGAAGAATAAAGTAGAGCCTGATGATCGTCATCAACCCATTGTAAAATTGATTGCAAAGGAACCAAGTTTCAAAACCATGATTTGGAACAGAACGTACTAGCCTTTTAAAGCGAACCCATGCCTCATTAAGGTCTTCAATGGGACCTTGTTTGAAACTAGTAATTTGGCTTCTGATGGTGTTTGTCTTATGTGGTGGGAAATACCTCTTGTAGAAAGCAAGAGCCAGAGAATTCCATTCGACAATACCATGCGCTTCCATATCCAGAACTCGTAACAAATCCGCAGCTACAACCCGTAGAGAAAAGGGAAAAAGCACCTGCTTAACTTGATCTTGTGTTACTCCAACTGATAGCGCAATGGAGCAAAAATAATCGATGAACTTTTCCATGTGTTTTGCAGGATCCTCATTAGCTCCCCCTCCAAACATGTTTTGCTCCACCAAAGTGATATAAGATGGGCAAATTTCAAAAAGTACCATTGTCTGTGGTAGGGAGCTTGAATCCCTTGGGAATTGATGCAACAGTTGGCTCGGAATGACTGGCTAAAGTCAGCATGATCGTAATAATGGCAGAAGTACAAATATCATCTTCTAAGGACTGATTTTATGCAACAAAATCGGCGTAGATGGAGTCAAGCGTACTCAAGTCTTCGGCTTGACGGATTTCCTTCCAAAAGTTTCGTCTAGCACGAAGAGTCTTTTCTGGTTCGGTATCGAAAGGTACGAGATCGGATCTGAGAGACCTGGGCATAAACAATTACTAAAGAAAAGGATATTAACGGTCTAAAGGAACTAAAGTTCCCTGAGACAAACAGACAAATTAAATTAAAAACAAACAGAAAATTATTGCCTCCTCGACAACGGTGCCAAATTTGATAAGGCTAAAGTCGTGTCACCTAAATCAAAATAAATCCTAACTCAATACTAACTAATTGTGAGTGACAAGTAAGGTATCGAATCCACAGGGAGGCGGTAATAGTCTAGCTTGCTAACAATTAAGTTTGTCTTAAAGTAATAATTTCTGGAGTTTTGATTGTTTGTTCTAAACTAATTTCAATAATGATAATAATAACAGGCGAATTCAATAAGATTAAAAGTCTAGGATCTCAGGTTCACTAGAATTATTATTTGGGGATAAAGGAATAATCAATTAACATTCAATAAAGTTATCTAAGGTCACAAGATCGGTCGTGTCAATTATGCCCTTTAGATCTACAATTTAACATGAGATGGCTATCATTAAACGAATTCTATTCAATTATTGTAGCCATGCAATTGCAATTCAATCAATTAATCTACCTCTTCTAACAATCATAGGTTTTTCTAATTGATAACTAAAGATTAGCAATAAAGAAAAGTAGTAATTACCGATTACAAAGACGAATTAATGAAAGTTCTTCCGAAAAATGAAGTAATACGATAGCTAATAATAATACTAGGTTTTTCTAAGAGTTTCTAAGTAATAAAAAGAAAAACTAATAATAATAGACGAGTATTCTATTTATATTACAAAATAACCGATTTAAAAAAGTTTAGGAAAACTCTAATCTTGAAAACACTCGATCGAGTTTTGCCATACTTGATCGAGTGTTGCTGTGAAACTCGAAGGTTCTCTTCTTTGTCTTCTTTATTTTTCTCGATTTCCGTGACTATCGATTCCGCGGTGTTTACTTATCATCCGATTGTTTCATAAATGTATCTAATCTGCATTAAAAACACCAAAAGGCGGAAGTATCAACATTCTAGCAATGGTGACATTTAATCACGTAATTAAGCACAAAAACCGTCACTAAAGTGTCTAAGGATGGAGAAGCATAAACATGTATATAATTATGACTCATCACATATCTCCTAAATTTCACGGAATGGCATATTATCTGTATGTGTCGTGTCCGTTTTGGTGCTACCTACAGTAGACCTGGCAAAAGCAACCCGACCCGATTGACCCGAAATTGACCCGAACTACAACACCCAAATGTGACCCGAAATCCGATTGGACCCGACCCGACCCGAACATAACCCGATCTTTCTTGACCCATAACTGACCGGACCCGAAAATAACCCGATTCAAAACCACTCAACCCGAAAATGACCCGACAAAACATAACTTTAATTGAACCAAAAAGACTAAAAATGGCATTTTGTCTCTTATTCTTTGACCCGAAAATGACCCGACCCAATTGACCCGAAACGGACCCGACAACAAACCCGAAACCCGAAATGACCCGACCTGACCCAAATCAACCCGAAATTAATGAGAGACCCTAACTGACCCGACCCGAATTGGCCGACCCAAACCCGACCCGATTAACCCGTTTGCCAGGTCTAACCTAAAGTGGTTGTAGCGAGCAACCTTGACAAGAGGGCAGAGGCCCAATAAACATTAACCAAAAAGTACTTTTTTATTAAAAAAGAAAAGATGGGAACGAGATCTGGGCACGATGGTAGAAGATGAGAAGACGAAGAAGAAGTAAGTGAAATTGAAAGATATAATCTTGTAGAATAAAATCAAAAAATGATGTGTGAGAAATGGATGGTATTGGTATTAGGTCTACTAATGATTGTGTGTGATGGAGCTGAAAGGAGGAATGTAGGGTTTGAGGAGAAACTCCATTCTTCTAATTCTAATTCCAATTCCAATTCTACTCTTGATTGTTCTCCTTCTGCTCCTTGTCTTCCTTGCCAATATTCTGAAAAGGTCAGTATTTCCTTTTCTTTTTTTATGTGTTCCTTATATCTTCTACGACAAAAGGGTGTTTTGCAAAACTGAAATATAAAAGACTGTAGTTTGCGAAATCATATATTGGGGGGTGTTTGGTTGACAAAGTGGTATGGGGTTCGAACTTCATTCACGATACCTAGCGGGTGGTTCAGTTTTAGATGAATCAGGAATCAATGCTTTGGTTACTCTTCATCTTATTTTACTAATTACACGTTTCTGTATCATCATGGCAGAACGACGACAAATATCGTTGCAGTGAAACTGGATATCGTATACCTTTCAAGTGTACTGCAGATGTCAAAAATAAACCAATTGGTAAAGCTGTCAATGGGGACAATGCTGAAGCTAAGGCTACGGACGACGACGGTGCGTCTTCAAAAGAGTATGTCACTTACAGAAGTTGTACCCCTGATGTCAATCAAGAGAACCTTTCCGTTCTTGGTTTTGAGGTAACATCATTATCTTCTACTATGCTATTTCAAGAAGTAAGAAAAGTATGTGGTCTTTGGTTTATGAGTTTGGGAAATTTGCGATCTTTATGTCAATATTAAATGTGAAAGTATGTAGCCGCAATATTCTAAGTACCTACTACGCACAAGAGCGTCAACTTAGTGTAGATCTTATTAACGCAATATGGGATACTTGGGTGTTTAAGCTACTTCCATAGTTTAAACATACTTTTTCATTATTTATGTTTCTTCGATTTTGAAAATCTGGAAAGGGAGTGAATGTTATGCACCGCTTGATGATTAGGTTTTATGCTAACTTACTGTGGCATCATTATATGTTCTCCAATTTCAATGCTAGAACTATGACAAGCATGTGTGGATGTCTCACATGTTTTTGCTAAATAGTCAAATCTAGCATAAGAAGTCATCAATATGCTTCGTTGTCTTGTGTTCTATCCGCTTTGGCTTCTTTTGTAGTTTTTCTTTATCTTTGTTTCGCTGATAAATATTCTATTAGTGTTCCTATATACCATAATATGTGACCATCATTTTGATGTTAATGATCCATACACTGTTTAAGCAATCAAGAATGAAGTTATCACTTTAAAGACGTATGAAACTGTAGGAAGTGGCTGAAATGCCGAACAAAGCAGTTAGATGATGGATGCTTTTTAGCACAAAATGACATTTTCTATAGAGTCCGTTTGAGAACTCTCTTTTTTATTCTCAAATTTGAATATGGCGCAAGTACCATGTTTGGGGGATGTATTAATTCTTAAATTTGAAATTAGGCAAAATTCTCATTAGTGATTAGTTTACTGCAAATGACACCACTTCCCTCTCATTTGGAAATTCACATCCTCTCCCTTCATCAAGTGTTTTTTGTTTGTCTTTCCTTCGTTACTCTTGCTAACTATACACTGGTGATTTACCTTCTATTTCTTATCATTTCTCACTCATTGCCTACAAAATTATCTCCCAAAAATTATTTTGTTTGCAAAGATTTAGCTATAACAAGTTTGAGTGCAGTGTATATGGAGGTTTTGATTTACATTCTAAGGTTTTGCAAGTTGATCATTGTTTGATCAAATTTATAACATGTTTTCCTCTTTATCAATCTTATAATACCAGCATCTAAGTTTTTATTACTCTTTATTTCACTTGCTCATATTTTTAATCTTTATATTGTTAGCTCTATTTTATTTTCAAAGGAACATGGGGATTACCGCATTCTAACTATTAAGGAGCAAGTTATTGTCAACTACAGCGATAATTTGAATATTTTTCCTTATCTCTCTGCGGGCCTTGTTTTTTTTTCCGCTAATATCCATCTAGCAGACCTCCCACTAACTCGACAACTCTGCAGCAAGGGGTTAGCTAAGGCTGTTAGTTTAGTATCTCGGGTAAAATAATTTCCCTGTGATCCGTAAATCACTAAAATCACATTTTGACAGTAGAACTGCAAGTAAAACACTTGCTACGTTTAGATTATTAAGGCTGGCCTGCTGTTTTCCTTGTTACTGGTTTTCTGATACAATTTTTTGAAGTTCTAACAAAGTCTCTCGTTGATGATAGGTTCTCGTATTGGGTTTGCTGCTTGTTAGTGGATCTCTTGTGTTCCTTCGGCGAAAGAAGACTGTGGCTGTGGCTGGCACTGGCGGCGTTCGACTCCAGAGCCATCCGAGATTTTAGACTATTTTTGTAAATTTATCCAAGATTTGAATTTATTTATATTCGAGCTTTCATTGGTTGTGTACATAGCTTTCGAAGGATGACAATTTTATACGAATGGATAACTTCTCTGCACAATAATGGTACACATCTTTTCTATCATAAACTGTCAACTGTTTTGAGAGAATTGCTACCCACCTACTCTTTTCTACATTCTCACCCAATCAGTTAAAATATCATATATTTTGCTTCATTCACTTGTCATCCGACCCTACACGATTTATAATAGTTTAAGCGATTGTGAAAGGATTAAGGGGGAAGGTAGATAGCAATATAGCACCGCTAAACAATATCGGACTATGGGTAGACAATGAATCTGCAGTGGATCTTTCTGGTTTAAAATTCTAATATGTGCTGCTAACTAAAGATCTAGTTCCGATCAGCATCAATTACGCTAACTTATTATTGATTATAAAAGGAATAATTTTAACTTTTCTAGGACAATTGGTTATTGGTTATTGGTTATTGGTTATTGGTTATAAAAGGAATCACATCGAGATGAAGCTTCGACATTTGCAATTTAAATTAAATGATAAAAAAAAAAATTATATTGAGCTAAAATGTAGAGTATCTACATCATAGTCTATTGATCAACTTTATTTTTGCCTGTGAGTTCCAATTATTAGTATTTAACAAGTTTAAAAAGGTTAAAGTTGTATAACAGAAATCAGTAGAAACTAGAAAGCTTCAGTACTCTAAATTAATGGCTAGCCACGATGAGCTAGGCAGCCAAATTACACAAATGACCAGCCAAACCAAGACCTTGACCACCCGCATATCTGAATCTGAATAAAAGTTCTATTTGCCATCGGCAAAGTAGCAATTTACCCCTCAATGGTGAAATTAGGCCCTTAAAATTTCAATTGTAGCAATTAAACCCCTTTAGTTTATCAAAACGTGAAATGTAATTTTTATTTTTCACTTAATTCTCAACAAAAATTAATTTTATAAAATTTGATCATATTTCATGAACTAGTAGAAATATGATCAGATTTCATGAACGATTCATACATTTAATATAAATTGTCAAAAAATTGTAAATTATAAAAAAAATACTCGTTATTACAATTATATATCGAATAAAAGCTATAAGGTTATAAAAATAAAATTTTATATTTGATTAATTGAATTATAAAATGAATTTTGGTGTAATATTCATGAAAAATTAAACAATGGAGTTTAATTTCACTTTTTTATTAAGTAGAGAAGCTTGATTCTACAATTGAAACTTAATGGACCTAATTTCACCATTAAACAAATTTAAGGGGGTAAATTGCCATTTTCACAATTTACCATCTACCTCGCAAGTTTATATTGCATTTTAGTTGTATTCAATGGATTTATTAGGTTTTATTAAATACGTTACAAAACATTCAAACGATCCGCATTTACCATGTATTTCCTTTAAATGTTTGTTCGTTCCATTTCTTTTTTTTAGGATCAAAGTTGACAAACTAACTGAATATCTCGGAAAAAAAATACTAAATAAAATTAATAAATTTGCATTTATCAACAAAACATGTTTCACAATATCTTATTTTCAACGAAAGAATATTATACAAAATTTACGTGTCAAAGTATCATCTTGAAGACTGCGTAAAAGTAAACGAAACGAAATAAGAAAAAATTAGAGGGAGTACTATCTATGTAAAGTGCCTTGTTGCATCTATGATACTTTATAAGCAGCTTGATTCGAAACACATATCGAGCACAATTTTGGATAAAAGAGGCACAAAGGGGAAGCAGATCTGCAGCGATAGAGTTCGAGATTAATAGCTTCCCTAGTTTTGGAAGGGCAAATCCAACACGAGGTCTAGCACACTCATCTTGCTTAGAACGGTTTTATGTTCAACCTAACACTAAGAGCATATATACCGCTAACAAAAATGCCATTGTTATCTCCACTTCTTTGGTGAGGTGAAGGCATTTTGGTCTGTGAATGTTGCGAAGGCTATGGCGACTGTTATGAGATTGGAAATGGCGCATGGCAAAGCTTTTGGTAATGTTGTGCTACAGATTGATGCTTTGCAGACAATTCATGGGACAAATAGAGGGAGATATAAGTTAATTGTTGTTCCTACATGTATAGAGACAACAGAGTATACACGCAATCATGTACAATGACACAATTCTTATAATAGTATACTGCCTAATACAAAAATTTATGATATAAGCAATACGACTTCTTGATTGCAATGCACCATTGGCAAAGAACATGTGCTACTAGACTTGCAGGCCTAGATGAAGAAATTGCTACACCTATGTAGCTCACAACACTATTGCATGTAAAAAATAAACGGGCAAAAAAGAACTTTCTCTCTCTACTTTTTAGAGAGAGCTTTAACTCTCTCAAAGAGAGCTTTTGTCTTTTCTGTTTGTTCTTATGCAATCCTTCCTTGTTCTCTACACTGCACGCTTCCTCCTTCATTGGTGTATTGTTTTCCCCAAAACTTCTTTCTCTGCCAAATCTAATCTTCCTTCAAAACCCTAGCTAATCATTAGCTATCATCCTTTTCATTGGCTCTGGAAATAACGATTAGTTTCTCGCATCATCATCAACCATTCTGGTTTTAATTCGTTGTCAGACACTAAGATTTAATCAATCATTACTAAGCTCCTCTGATTATCATTATTTATACACATATTTTATGCTTCCCTTAGTTGCAAATAACTCGATTTACCGTCTTTCCTTGCTTATTCTATGCTATTTTAGCTAGAATATCGATTTTGCCGCTTTTGTTATGTTTTAATGCAGATTGGATGCATTTGGAGCTTTTAGAGTTGATATGGAGCATGGCGAAGTCGGATCGTAGAAGGTTAGGCACGGGAATCGAGAACGGTGGAAAAGAAATGAAGAAAAACGAAGAAACAAGCCATTTTGAAGGTTGCTCGATCTAGCAACATACCTTTGCTCGATCGAGCAACCCAATATTTCGACGACTTTTTCCTATTTTCCTAAACTTTAACCTAATTAATTAGATTTTTGTATTATAAAAGGAAAGCTTGTCTTTCATACTTTAATATGCTTCCTTAGGCTATTGAATACTTTTAGGCTTTAATTCAGAAACCCTAATTTAGTTAGTGTGCCTCCGGATTTTATTCATCAAAGACGATTGTCTTTAGTTCAACTTGTATTCGGTATTCTTCAATCTTTCTTTATTATTCATTTAATTCCCTTCTAGTTCTTTAATTATTCTTTGTTCATCCTTTCATTATTGTTAATCATGTTTACTTTAATTATTATTGTTGTTGTTTATATCGTTATGAGTAGCTAAATTCTTTTCTAGGGTTGAAAGGGGATCTAGGATTGTTAGAAGGGGTAGATTAATTGATTGAATTGCAATTGCATGGTTATCGTTTGATTATCGTTTTAATTCTAGTTGTTTGATTACTGGACAGGATTAATTAACTAGTCTCGCAAATTAGGATTGACACCGACCGGGTTAAGACTAAGATAGGCTACGATAATTGAATAGAACTCGTTTAATGATAGCGATCGCATGTTAAATTGTAGATCTAAAGGGCATAATTGAATCGACCGATCTTATGACCTTAGATAACTTTATTGCTTGATAGTTGACTACATACTTACCCCTGAACAATAATCCTAGTGAACCTGAGACCCTAGACTTTTAATCTCATTGTTTTCAACCTTATTAGTTTGTTATTGCTTATAGTTATTGTTATTAGTATTAGTTGTTATTGTTTGCTTTATTTGTTGTTATTAATTGCTATTAGCTTAGAAACCACAATCAAAACCCCGAATTGTTACTTAGAGACAAACCTAGTTTAACAGATTAGAATACTACCGCCTCCCTGTGGATTCGATACCTTGCTTACCGCTGACTATTAGTTAGTAGTGAATTAGGTTTTACTTTGATTAAGGTGACGCGACTTTACCCTTATCATCCTCTATGAGTCGCCCCTTCTCCTATTTAAGGAGTTCATTTATTGAATGATCATCATCACCGGCATTTATTCTTCTTTCTTTCCTTCTTTCTCTGTATTTTATACTTTATTCTGTTCTCCATTAAATTTCTTATAATTATGGCTAACATCATTGGAGATTCTCACAACAATCAGTTCATAAATGGGAGTCAGGAACATTTCTTTAGTGGTGCCGTCCCACATGACAATATTTATAATCATCAACCTTACCATCAACCTCACCCAAATGCTGAATTCCAACCTAATAACCCACAACATGCACATGCATGGCGATTTCCGAGGTTTGGGCCTGTTTTTAGTCTTGCTGCTGAAACTCTGGGCAAATCCAGAGAATTCTGGGGGCAATGTGTGCTGGGTTTCCTGGTGGATTATCGTATTTTCAAGGTTGAGGCTATAAATGCTCATATCAGAAAGGAATGGAGTGTGAGAGGCGAGATTGAGGTGCTAAAACTGGGGGACTTATATGCTTTTCATTGTGCTTCTGATGCTGATCGTGAGGATTTATTGAATCGTACTTTTGTCTCTTTCTGGGGGCTCTCATGGTCTTATCTCAATGGTTTCCTGACACAATCCCAAGGACTGTAAGATTTCCTTATGCTGATCTTTGGGTAAGAATTTGTGGTTTACCTTTTGAGTATCTAACTGTTGAAACTGTTAATATTGCTGGGCATCTTCTTAGTAATCACTATGAGGTTGAATCTTTCGATCATATTCCAAAAAATGACTACTTGCGTATTAAGGTTCGTGTCCAGTTAAATGAACCTCTTGTCCCTGATTTTTTTCTTAGCTTTAGATGGTGGCTATCTGTTGTGGGTTCAATGCAGGTATGAGGAGATCTTTGAATATTGTATATGGTGTGGTAAGATTGGCCATACAGCTGCATGTTGTAAGGAAAGTATCATGACCATTGTTTCTAGTGTTAATGGCATGCTTGAGAAGGCGACGGGGAAGGGTTTTACTGTCTTCCAGGCACAAAGTAACCATACCATGTTCAACTTAGATCTTAGAGCAACTCCATCCACCTCCAAATATGTCAGCTCTAATGTTAGGTTGGGCAGACTTACTTCCTCTCGGGCTAGACCTCACATCTCAGACTCTGAGGAGGAATATATCATTGATTTTTACTTAGGAACTACACCTGGGGGGAGGGTATATCCTGGCATGAGGTTTACTGTTACCTCTCAACCTTTTGCTGGTCCTGTTATCTTTAATGTAGATGCTTCTGGTTCTGGTTCTGGCCTTCCTAATAATGAAGGATCCTTGTATGGGGATGAGGCTGGTGCTGCAGTTCCCTGCAGGAAACTTATTTAATTCTCATCCTCCTGCAAATGATCAAGATGCTATGAATGTTGAAATGCCTTCTAATATTTCAACCCAAGTTCCAAGTATTCCAAATCCTGCTCCAGGCTTATCCTCTACTGTTGAAAACCCTTTGTTCTCTCAAGTCCAGGCAGATCCTAATACTACTACAAGAGCTCAAGCTGATTTTAATACTCACTCTAACAATGTTGTTGGAAGGGGTGATCCTTATTTAAACTCTGTCAATCATTGTGGACAAGCTTTCAGATATGATAGGGATATTCATATTCAAGATGCAATTCTGAATAGGGTTGAAAGGGATTTTGATTGGGCTAGAATGGATGATGACAACAGAGGCTATAATCAAACTTTTGATCTGCCTATACAAAACACAAATGGCTCATACCAATTTAACTTCAACATGCATGAACCTTCTAATGATGGACCTACTAGAGAAGAAGCTCAAGCTGACCTGGATCTTGAGAATGCACATGGCATTCAAAATAACTTCATAAATATTGAAGACTCATCAAGTTCAAATTACTCAACCCCTGAATGGCCCTTAATTAGTCCTGAATCTGAGTTTGAGAGTGCTGAAATGGTGACTGCTGATTTGCTTCATGATGAGATGCCTGATGAGTCAAGGGGGGCAGGGGTTAATCAAATGATTGATCTCAATCTTGGAGCTGAGCCTGATTGCAATTTATCTGTAGATGGTGCCATGAGGTCCCAAAGTGCTGAGGATGATGATTTGCAGGGTAAGTACATAGAGATTAGTGGCTGTTTTATTCAACCAACCAGTCGCAGTGTTGCAAAAAAAAGCTCATTCTACTGGGGAACGCCCAGCCATTAATGGACATTCAGAGGTTGTTACAAGTTTTTGCTATGTAAATAAGAAGAGGAAATGGGTGCTCTTCTGAAAATGGTGAATCTGTCTTACCAGAGGAATCTCTCCTTTCTGTGGGTCATGCTAAGTCCTACCTCATTCACCTGGCTAAAAAAAGATGTTGTTATGGTAATGGGTATGTTGTTTCTGTTTATGAGGGTGCTTCTAAGGTGCTTCCCAATCAGTTCAAAAGTTTAAGGAATATGGCTTCCACATGAAAATTGATGAAGATGATGCTAATGACTTGGCTGGTGGGTCTGATCAAGATGAGACCCAGTCCCCTTCTGTTGATGTTGCTATGGGTGTTGCGCAGGTTGACCCAAATCAACCTCCTCGCTTGCCATGATTGGTTTATCATGGAATTGTAGGGGGTTAAATAGCTCGCTCTCCTTTATAATTCCAAAAATAAGAGCGATGCTTAGTATTAAGTCTTATGATTTTTTGTTTTTAGTTGAAACTAAATGTCAAGTTTGTAATGTTAGTACTCTTTTTAGATCATATTTTGCGGAGTCTGTTGGGGTTGATGTTGTAGGCTCCTCGGGGGGGCTATGGGTAGGATGGAAGGGGAAATCAATGGTGCATTTGGTGACAAAATGTAACAACTTCATCATCCTCATGATAAATAAGTATGCAACTAGTCCATGGTACTTGATCTGTTTTATGGTGAACCAAACACCTCGTTAAGAATGAATGTCTTTGATCAACTTGGATCATGGATCGAGACACTTACTTCCCATATATTATTCTTGGAGACTTCAATCAAATAGAGTTTAATTGCGATAAACTTAGTAGGAACAAAGGGCAAATAAATGGGGCTATGAACTTTAGTAAATGGAGGATTACTCAGGAGTTGATCGACATTCCTTACAAAGGTCCGCGATTTACATGGTGCAACAATAGAAAGGGTATCCATCGTGTTTATGAAAGAATTGACAAGGGTCTAGGATCGAAGGATTGGCAACATCTTTTCCCAAATAGTGCTATTAGGCATTATCCTATTCAAATTTCCGACCATGCGCCTATTGAATTGGATCTACATTTGACAAAGCTGAAATCTTCTCATCCATATAAGGTTGATTCTTGGAGTTTGGAAAACGATGAATGCTTGTCTATTTTCGGGGAAAATGGGCTACTCATTTTGCCGGATCGATACAATTCCGTTTAGCAAGGAAACTGTCCTTCATAAGAAGTTCTATAAAGAAATGGAGTTTAGATAAAAAGGCAAAATGGAATCTTAAATGGGAAGATTTTGATACTCGTTTGGAAAATGCAATTGAAACCACCATTCAGACTGGAAATGATTCATATCATGAAAATGTCAATTCAGAACTTGTGGATTTTCTAAAGGCATCGTCATTATTCTGGAAACAGAGAGCAAAAATTAAGTGGAAAATTGACGGGGATACATGTACAAAATTCTTCTTCAATTGGGTTAAGGGCCGCGCGGGAAGGAATTTTATTAGCGAAATAAAAGACCAAGAAGGGAACTGGCACTATGATCAAAAATTTATAGGGGATTCCTTCTACTCCTATTTTTGCAATCTTTTTAATCCAATACCACTTAATAGTGGTCGATCACAAGTTCATATGGAAGACTCTGTTTTGTTTCATAATGTGGTGAATAAATTCTCAGAGGATGATAGTGATTATTTAAAAAGGGCTTTCACTGGTAAGGAAGTTAGGAAAGCCGTTTTCCAATTAGGAGGGTTAAAATCTCCGGGTCCTGAAGGAATCCCGGCACTTTTCTATCAAAGGTGTTGGCACACAGTTAAGCATGATGTGATCTCAGCAGTCCTTGATATTCTCAATAACGATAAGGTTCTTCCGGAACTAAATAGAACTTTCATCACTCTCATTCCTAAAGGGGAATCACCACAAAAAGTTGAAGACTATCGTCCTATAAGTCTTTGCAATGTTATTATGAGAATTGTTTCTAAATGTATCACAAACAGGATTTCGAGAGTAATGTCCACTGTTATAGGCCCTTACCAAAACGCATTCCTCAAGGGTCGTCAGATTGGGGATAATATTCTTATTGCTCATGAAATTATTCACAATATAAATAAGCATAAGGTGGGCAAATGTGGGCGCTTTGCCTTCAAAGCTGACATGAGTAAGGCTTTTGATCGAATAAAGTGGGATTTTCTAGAAAAGACGCTGATCTGCTTCTCCTTTCCTAACTCGATTATGAAATTGATCATGAATTGTGTCACATCAGTCTCATACAAATTTCTACTAAATGGAGTGCCACAGAAACAATTCAAACCTCAATGCGGGCTTCGACAAGGTGATCCTCTATCACCCTTCTTATTTATCCTTTGTACCGAGGTTCGGTAAACATAGTTGCTCAACAAGCTAGTGGTAGGCTACATGGAATATCGGTTGGAAGAGGAACGTTACCTATTTCCCATCTTTTCTTCGCCGATGACTCTGTTTTCTTCTTAAAGGACATAGATGAAGCTTTTATTAAGCTAAAGGAAACACTAGATTGTTACAGTAAGGCATCAGGTCAAATCATCAATACAGCAAAATCGGGAATTCGTTTTAGCCCAAGTACAACTATGGCATCAGCCTCATTAGGATTGGATTCTCTAAAGCTAAAAAACAATAAGGGGATCGGCAAATATCTTGGTATTGAATCAGACTTTAGCTCTCAAAAAAAGGATATCTTTGTTAGTATCATTGACAAGGTTAAGAAAAGGATTGCATTGTGGAATGGGCTCTTTCTATCACCAGCCGGAAGATTACAATTGATTTATTCTGTTCTGTCCTCCCTCTCAAATTACATTCTATCGGTTTTTAAAATACCGGTAAGTGTGGCTAATAAGATTAACTCCTTATTGTCACATTTTTTGTGGTCAGGGAATAAATCATCAAAATCTATCCATTGGTGTAGTAGGAATTTCGTGAGTATACCTAAATCACAAGGAGGTCTCGGTATAAGGAATATAAATTGCGTTAATCAAGCCTTATTGGGTAAAGTAGCCTGGAGAATATTAAAGGAGAGACTTTCTATTATCAGTCTGATTTTTCTCAAGCGGCTAATTACTTTTGATTATCCCTTGGAAGCAATCCTACCAAAAGAAAATATTCAACTTTCATGGGGGGGGGGAGTATTATTTATGGTCTAAAAATACTCCTGCCAAATTTTGGATGGCGATTCGGTCCAAATTCCAACCTGAATATATCAAGAACCCGATGGATTAATGGAGCAAAACCAACCTTTATAACAAGATTGGATGTCTCAGTAGTTCAGATGACAATTAAAGATCTTATTCTACCAACGGTGAAATGGAACTATGATCTCATCTATGAAATCTTTGAGACTAGTTGGGCAAGGAAAATAAGCGCTATACCAATCTGTCCGTCAATCATTGAAGATACTGTGGTCTGGGTGTTGACACCTACGGGCAATTGTTCGGTTAAAAGTGGATATAAAAGTGCTTTAAAGGTCCATCTTGACAACTCGAGGTCTATCAAGGATGCAAATAGAATTAGTCAGATGGCGAAAGTTTTCTCTAAAAGGAAACTATGGTTTTTACCCATCCCACCAACATGGAAAGTTCTAATTTGGAAAATTATGACTAATTCATTACCTACGCGCGAGGAGTTCATAAAAAGGCGTATTCAAATTGATCCAGTATGCCCTCTTTGTATCGACGAGGGATTTGTGGAGACGACTGCTCACTTGTTACGTGATTGTGAGATATCTAAAAGGATTTGGGCGGCGTCTCCCCTGGGTATCAATACTGGATATGATACTAATGTTCCAATTGATATATGGATTATAAATTATTACAGATTCTTCTCCTCAAGCACGGCAAACAAGTCAACTATTATCTCCTTTTCTTCCATCCTTTGGAGTATCTGGATCATCCGGAATAAGATTATCTTCCATGAAACTACCTTTTCACCAAAACTCTTTTTTCGGATAAAAGAAGAAGAAGCAGGAACAGTTATCGCGGCTATTGAAAATAAGATTTAAATAGCAACTAGCGATTGGACGTTGGAAATCAATCAAATAGATAAAAGAAGAGACAAACTTAGGAATTCCTTTCCTTTTTATATGATTCGGGGCGTTGGAAATTGCCAGAGTTTTCGCGTCAAAGTGGATGCAAGTTGGCTACCTTCACTTCAAGCTTCCATTGGTTGGGTTGTCTACAATCCACAGGGTTGTCAAATATACAGACACGCGGAAAGATGGACCGCTGAAAGTGCCGCTCAAGCTGAAGCTATCGGAATTCGAGAAGTTATAAAGTGGGTCATTAAGCATAAAATCATGCATTTTCATGTGTTATCGGACTGTCTGTAGGTTCTGTTGCAGATCACTAAGATGGAAGAATATCAACGCCTGACCGCTGGCATATTATCCGACATTGAAATAATGCTTCCTTTATTTCATTGCATTTGTTTTAGCTTTAAACCTCGCAATCTTAACAAGGTAGCACACAATCTAGCTGCGAGTGCGATGGGAATGTAAGATACTCATCCTTACTGCTGCGCCAAAAAAAAAAAAAAAAAAAAAAAAGACTTCTTGATTGCAATAAAGATTGGCAAAGCAGATGATTTGAAAGATAAAACCCTTGTGAGTTTTGTGTCATATTTCATTTTGGCAAAAGAATTTGTATCACCAGCCATTTTCTGGGCCAGTTCTCTTTCAAGATGGAATGCCAAATGTTGATTCTACTAACATGAATCATGCATGTGATAACGAGCAAGGATTGCAGAATCAGTCTAATTTAAATATTGATCCTTCACTTTCAGGAGAAAATATCCCTCGCCCCTCAAACCCTATTCCTAATAATCCATCCTTCTTAAATAATATGAATCCTGAATTCAATCAGAATGAAGTAAATCAAAATATTCATTCTTTAGATGCTAATCCCTTTGGTTGTCCTTTGCATGCAGAATGTAATGACCCGTATCCTCAAGGGGGATGGTTTTCTGATAGTATGGAAAGTGATCCTTATGTTACCTTCAATCAACCTCAGCGGAATCGTCCGGCTTTTGATTTGGATAGAGCAATTCAATCTTCTATCCATAATCGTCTTCAAAGTAACCATACCCGAGCTAGGGGGGAAGATGATAGAAGAGGCTTAAACCAAGTGTTTGATTATCCTTCAAATTGTCCTCCAATCTATAACGTTTTTTTTTATCCTATGATGAATGAAGCTAGTCTATTTAATGGAGAACTCTCTCCGGACTATTCTACCCCTGTTGAAAACCTATCTCCTACAGGTGTGTTAAGCGCGGGTTTTTTCTGAAAATTCCTCGGATTCAGTTGAAGTGGATGTAACTGGATCAATGTCGGATATGGAAGTGTCAGAAAGGCATTCGCCAGCTAATAATAATGCTCTGTTCTTGTCTCTCTCGGGAGTGGACCAGGGTAGAGTATCTCAGGAGAATCTAGGAGAATCAAGAAGAAGCAATTTATTTGGATCCATTTATGGGACTTTTCTTTCGCTCTTTGGATCATCATCAAGGTCAGCTTCACATAATCCAGGAAACTCTCATATGGTCTCACCTAAAGCCGCGTCTGATCCGGGTGCAGAAAGTTATAGAATCCCCAAAAGTGGGGAAAAAAGGAAATCTTGTTCGGAGTCTGATGCTTTGGAGTGCATGAAAGATCAATGGTCTAATATGGATGAAGCCTCGTCTTATCTCCAAAATTTAGCAAAAAAGAGGTGTTTGCTGAAGCCTCAAGGGGATCTTTGGAAGGGTTCGTCGTCTCTTCTGCTATTATCTTCAGAAAATAATGTGGTAGATTCTTTCAATGCTTCTGCCGGCTTCAGAATGCTGATTGATGAGGACTTTGGTGTTGACATTCTGTCTGATAATAATGAATCTGCTACTGATCATCAGGGTGTTGCGGAGGTTGACCCGTCTCAACCTCCTCAGGAGCCATGAGAGGGGTATGCTGGAACTGTAGGGGGATCAATGAAGAGCTCGACCCTACGGTTTCTAAAATAAGAGCTCTTCTAAAATATAGCTCGTTCGATTTTATTTTTCTTTCTGAAACTAAATCTAAGAATAAGGTAGCTAGTATGTTTCGCTCTTTTGGTTTTTTAGATTTTGCGGGTTGGGATGCTGAAGGCGTCAAAGGAGGACTTTGGGTGGGATGGAAGCGTCATACAAATCTTGAATGTATTAGTAGTAGTAATAATGCGATAGTTTTGAAAGTCTAGCAATGTGAAGGTCAGTTGTGGTATTTGTGTTGTGTGTATGGTGAACCAAAAACTTCCAAACGTAAGGTAGTTCGGGACCTTTTGGAAGAAAAAATTTTATCATTCCGTCATCCCTTCATACTAATTGGAGATTTCAACCAAATTGAATTTTCTCATGACAAATTGGGAGGCTCAAATCACCTTTGAGGAGCGGATAATTTTACAAATTGGAAAAATCAAAATAATCTTATGGAGTTAGTTTATAAAGGCCCCAAATTTACATGGTGTAATAATAGAGAAGGATCGGAGAGAATTTATGAAAGGCTTGATAAAGCCTTGGTCTCGAAAGATTGGTTGTCGTTATTTCCAAACTCTGGAGTAAAATATTTACCGATTCAACTCTCTGATCATGCACCAATTATATTTGATTCAGAGATGTTCGCTGATAAAAAGAGGAGAGGCTTTTATAGGTTGGAAGCGTGGTGTTTAGACTACGAAGAATGCTCTATTATTATAAAAAAAACTGTTGGAATCAATCTGTAGGTGGACATCCTATGAAGGTCATTCAAAAGAAATTGACCTATGTCAGAGAGAATCTTAGGAAATGGGCATGTAACAAAAGGAGTGAATGGGGGTTAAAATGGTCGGAATTTGATAAAGAACTTGAAAGGCATCTCATGGATATTGAAAAGGGGGGGGGGGGAATGAGTATGATTATGATAAAATTCACATTCAATTATCGGAATTCGCAAAAGCTGCGGCCTTATATTGGAAGCAAAGGGCTAAAATAAAGTGGGTTATAGAGGGCGACATATGTACTAAGTATTTCTTCAACTGGGTTAAAGGAAGATCAAGCTCGAATAAAATAATAGGAATTAAGAAAGAGGAAGGAAGTTGGACGTTTGATCAAAAGGAGATTATCTCTCTTTTTCAAACCTACTTCAAAGGTATTTTTAGATCTGAGGATTCCGGGATCCCCTTCGAGATATATATGGAGAAATTTGCGTATCAGTTTAGTAGTCTTAAGAATAAACTATCAGAAGAGGAGAAATATAATATAGGAAGGCCCTTTTCGAAAAATGAAGTAAGGATTGCGGTCTTCCAACTTGGTGCCCTAAAATCTCCAGGTCCGGACGGTATTCCGGCAGCCTTTTTTCAAAAGTATTGGAAAATCGTTAAAAAGGATATTTACGAAGGGGTCCTATGGTCTCTAAATTCTGGTATTATTCCTAGGGAGCTCAATAAATCCTTTATTGTCTTAGTCCCAAAGAAAGAAGGGCCGGAAAAAGTTCAGGACTTTAGACCTATTAGTCTCTGTAACGTGACCATGAAAATTATCTCAAAATGTGTCGCCAATAGACTCAAGAAATTGATGCCTCGCGTGGTTGATATTTATCAAAATGGATTTATCCCTGGGCGGAACATTGCCGACAACATCCTTATTGCTCATGAAATAATTGCAGTACTAAACAATAAGACTAAAGGTAAGAAGGGGTTATGCGCTATAAAGGCAGACATGAGTAAGGCTTATGATAGGCTTGATTGGAATTTTATCCAAGGGGTCCTTGAAGGTATTAACCTTCCTGAGAATATAAGAGTCTTGATTATGGGAAGTATTAAATCTGTTATTTATGAGATTCTGATAAATGGAGACCCAGCAGGATTAATCTTACCTAGGTCTGGGATCCGTCAAGGAGACCCTTTATCTCCATATATTTTCGCCCTTTGTTCGGAAGTTCTATCCTAGATGCTCTCAAAAGCTCAAGATAAGAGGTTTATCTCGGGAATCAAGGTCTGCAGGGATGGTAAGGAGTTGTCTCATATTTTCTTCGCGGATGATTCATTATTCTTTATTAAAGGCAACGAAGAGAATGTGGCAATCTCTATGGGAATTATTGAGGAGTATTGCGAAGCTTCGGGTCAAGTTATCAATAAGGACAAATCGGCTATCTTATTTAGTCCTAACTGTTCGCTTCAAATGATGAAGAAATCGCTGGAATTAACTTCTTTCAATCCAAAAAGCGACCTTGGTACATATTTGGGCCTTCCTACGGAAGTTGGTCCGTCAAAAAAAGTTTTCTTCAAATCAATGGTTGAAAAGGTAAAAAAAAAGACTATCTTCATGGAATAATATCTTGCTATCTGCGTCAGGTCGACTAACCTTGATTCGTTCTGTTCTCTCATCATTATCTATTTACTTTCTATCGGTATTTCGGATACCGGTAAGTGTAGCATCAGAGATCCACTCTCTGATGCTACAATTTTGGTGGGGTGGTACAAAACGTTTCAAGGTGATTCACTGGTGTAGTAAACACTTTTTAAGCCTCCCAAAGGGAATGGGAGGGCTTGGTATTCGAAATATCCTTTGCTTCAACCAAGCACTAGTAGCAAAAGTTGCATGGAGAATAATATCTGAACCTACCAGTCTGATCAGTCAAACTATATATTGGAAAAAAATATGGGTTGCTCAACAATCCTGATATTCATCAGATATGGAACAAAAGTAAATTATGGTCGTGGGGTGGTAGAAGCGTCTGTTGGGGCTATAACCTCATAAAAAATGGAATTGCATGGTCTGTAGGGTGGACCACTTCTTTGAATTTCTGGAAGGATCGATGGATTAATGGTCAAAATCTTGAGGATTTGAACATGAATTCCTTAATTACAGTCCCGGATATCAGAAATTTTTCGTTCCATGATTATCTTATTAACGAAGATTCTTGGAATTTTAATTTACTGAACCTGCACTTTGGTGAAACAATCACTCGTCAAATCATGTTTGTCTCTATCCCGGGGACTGGTAATCGTGATGAGGCTAGCTGGAGATTTTCCAAGTCAGGTCCCTACTCAGTGAAGTCGGGGTACAAGGTGGCTCTTGAAGTAGAACTCCCTCGAAGAGCATCTCAGAAAGATAAGAATAGGATGAGTCCCTCTATGGTTGAATTCTTCAAAAAAAAGCTCTGGTACTTAGACGTCCCTGTTAAATGGAAACTTTTTTTATGGAGAATAATGTCTCAATCTCTCCCGGTGGGTCAAGAGTTTAAAAAAAGAAAATTGGAAGTTGACCCCTTATGCAAGCTTTGCGAGGGAAATGATGATCATCTAGAAAATATGGAACATCTTTTTCGGGATTGCTCCTATGCCAGATGTGTTTGGTTCAGAGGACCACTTAATATCAGAGCCAATATGGATCAAGATCTGGATGTGCGTGTCAGGATTATTAACTGGATTTCTTACTTACAGAAATCCATGAATGGATGGCAAAACGTTACATGTTTCCTTGGTACCCTTTGGGGAATCTGGAGAGCTCGCAATCAAGGCACGTTCCAGAAGGAAATTTCTCCACCCCATACATGTATCCTTCTCATAAAAAAGGATTTATATGACCTCCAGGTAATCACAGAGATGAAGGAAAAAAGACCTTCAAAAAATCAAGATAATTCAAAACTTCAAGAGAAATTCCTAACCAGGAAAATAAAGAACTTTAATAGTTTCTGCCTGGCTGGGGCTCACGATTGTCCTAGCAAAAAAAGAATAAAATGCGATGCTGCTTGGAGGACGAATCTGAAAGCTGGTCTTGGGTGGGTGGCGTGGATGGAGGATGGAAGGACTATGGTTTCATGCAAGAAATCTTCATTCGCAGTTTCTCCTATTCAAGCTGAGGCTCTTTCAATCAAAGAGGCGATACTATGATCAATTAAAGAAGGGTTATATCATATTGGCATTAGCTCAGATTGTCTCAACCTTATCTTACGTATTGCAGGGGAATTGCAGGCGCCTCATGAAATTAAGGCTCTAATAAGTAGTATTAGAACCCTTAGTAGCTGCTTACATTGTGTTTCTATTAATTTCTGTCCTAGGAATTGTAATAGGATAGCCCATAATGTTGCCCGTCAGGCAGTATAGGCTGATCCAGGTCTTGTTGTCAAAAAAAAAAAAAACTACTAACTACACTAATGAGAACACGATGGCCAAAATTGGGGCCAGGAATCCATTAACCCTTGCAATTTGATTAGTAGAAGATACATAGAAATACTCGTGTGTTTCAAGCCAACGCTGCTGCGGGAAATATACAAAGAAACTAATCGAACCTTCATTCAGTGGGCATCTTGAAAATCAAAGCAAAAAATGATGCCGCTACGGATCCTCAAACAACCAAAACGAAATCTACACCAAGATGAGGAGGATATCATCGTATTACAAACACTTGATAAAAATCACAAAAAATAGTCTGGAGTCTTCCGAGTGGTGTCAGGCTCAATCTGCCGGGGTGCCGGGTCAAATTGGAGAAAGTTCTGTTCCATGTTCTCTCCGATCTCCAGAATAGCGGCCATATTCCCACATCGGTAACAGTAGTTGGGAGCGCTAAAAACCGTCACTACATTTTTGTCCTGTAAAGTTGCATTTTAATTAGTTGACATGTAGTCTCTCATACTGCAATTTTTAACTAATATAGTTAAAAACAAAACTTGTAACAAAATGTGTTAGGTAAATATGCACTATGTAGAGTCCGTACTAGTTGTCACTGTTCACTAATTTTTTGCGCTTTAGGTAAGTAAAACATGGCTTATACTAATGCTATTGCAAGTTGATTCAACAAAAATACTCCGTATATATATTAGTTGACACATCAGAAGCTCAACTATCGAATACCAAGGGCAAAATCTATGTTGTCATGATGTAAGATTTTACAAACCTGACACCAATTGAAACCTTCCATCACAAGCTGGTGGGCTCTAGAAATTAGAGTCAGCCCATTAGTGTGATTGAAGTTGGCTGCTATATCCTGCCCAAAAGTATAGCCGGCTCCACGAGGTGAAATTCCCCAGCCACAACGATCATCAGGGTCCGACCATAACAAGTCACACATAGGTCCTTCGTGGGGAACCTGCTCACAATCACGGTACACAAAACGTAAATAAATGCTGCTTGCTTTGAAAAATGCACCCAAATAAAGACGCACATCCCAAGACCCGTGAGATCTATATTAATCTCATATGAGACTGTCCTATTGTATGAGAACAACCCAAAAGAAAAATACTTAATATCTTCTACTATAATATTGACAGACCTATACTTCATTATCTTTGTTGTCAAAAAATACAACTGCATGCAATATATTCAAGGAGTTTTTAGTTGGAATTAGCTATTAATAAGCTGGTCTTCCTGATGTGACTATCATCCTATACAACATCTAGACAGTGATGTTCCCAAGAGACATTGTTTTCACTTTAAAAAGTTAATACAAGTTATGAAATTCGGACAAACCTCTTGTATACGATCAAGGGCACGGATATTGTCCAGTGTATCCAAGGAAGGTGAAAGGCCTCCATGCAAGCAGAATATCTATCATCAGTAAAAAAAACTTGTCTCATTTCACAATCTCATCCCAAGAGAGCTACCAGAAAATCAGAAATCATTTACATATTGCAATTCCTACCTGACTCTCAATAAGAGCGGTGAGGGGTAGATAGTCGAAAAGATCAGTAAAATGTTTCCAGACATTCGCATTTCCATATTTCCTTAAGCATTCATCATAGAAACCATACCTGAAAGTTCAATTACAAATTCATTAGATGCTAGGAGTGAGTAAATATCTTAGGTACGACCATATCATATTTTAGGCTAACTCAAACTTTTCACTTATATTCCAATTACTCTTAGATGTTACTATTTCTAAGAATATGATCATGGAAGTTGTAAGAAGTTACGATCCAGAATAAATACGGTAGAATAGCTGATGTATGCAATACAACCACACCAAAACCAAAATAGCAAAATTATTTGAAATGAAGAGACTAAAGTGAAAATTATTCAGATAAACAAAAAGTATGAAAATAAACAAATACATGGTAACTGACCAACAGTACTTAAAAATAACAAATAAAAAAGCAGACAGATGTGCACGAATAGGAGAAAAGGATTTTCCCGAGTGACTACAAATAAAGGATTTTTTCATGTAGCTACTAGCTGCAAATAAGCCAAATGATTACAGACAAATAAATACATAGCCCATATTATAGAATTTTAAACGATTTATGAATTACTTAAGGAAGCCAGAATATAAATAGCGAATGATTGATCCTCAGATGAAAAGCACCAGTGCCCTTACACTTGAGTTATTTGTCGGCTTTCATGGTTTCCTCGAAGGATTGTAATCCTGTCCCTATATCGAACCTTCAAAGCAACCAGAAGGGTGACAGTCTCAACTGAATAATATCCACGATCTGAGTTGGGAAAAAAATAAGACACGTGTCAGTAAAAGAGAGAAACAAAACAATCAGTTAACCGCTAGATAACCACACCAGTATTTCCCGTTTTGCCAATTCTTATCTAGCAAAAGATACCAAGGGCATATCGAATTCGCACTGGCATATTGACCAACAGCACAAGCAAGTAAAGGACTGTCCCAATTCAACAAGATTATGTTATATGTAAAAAAATCAGGCAGCATTCGAAATTCTCCTTGAGTTTCAAAGCAAGAACAAGTCTTAGCTTAGCACATTCTAGAATTTACAGCTCCTACATCCCTCGAATTAAAACAAACGCTTTCTTGAGTCTTCCAAGACCTAAATTCCCTCAGCAAGCTCAAAAACAAGCAACTTTAGCAACTTTTAAACACCAAAACTTGGCAATTTAGAAAACTACCCACAATATCCACAATATCATCTTAGTCAAACAAAAGGGGGCGACCGTAAATCACATTTATAGCACATGGACATCAGAGCAAGCTGATCATATCAGAAAAACTCGTAACCAAATTCAATCAACCGAAAAGCAGCAAAGCCGTTGTTGATTTGTAGTCGTTGCACATATTTGCATACCCAATTCAGAAAACAACCCACAAAAGATACGGAATCGTAGATCTAAAAGAAGATAATATATGCATGGAAAGAAGAAGAAAGGGTACAAACCTACATAATCGCCCATGAAAAGATAATTAGTATTAGGAGCATTTCCACCGATACGAAATAACTCGATAAGATCGTAAAATTGACCATGAATGTCACCACAAACGGTAACAGGACACTTAACAGGTTGAACATTCCACTCTTCAACCAAAATAGACCTCGCTTGTTCACATAATGTTTTCACATCCATCTCTGATAATGCTTTGCATTCCATTAATTGCTCTATTTGCCGATCTACTTCTCCCTGCGTCCACGTCATCCCTTTGATCTTCTCTTCAAATTCCCGATCTACCCTTTTTACTCTCTTTCTTCTTCTTCTTCTTCTTCTTCTTCAGGGTTTTCTCTTCACATATTTATCGCATCGATTATTTTAATTATTATTGTTTCATTAAGTTTTGGTGGTTTTTTTCGTGATTGTTGATTTTAGGGTTCCTAGATTAAAAGGGGAACGATTTTTGGAGATTAATTGATTGATTCCATTCAAACGGAAAATAGGGGGAAAAGATCCAAGGTTTCTCTCTCAACAACGTAAATGGCAACTTTGTTTCTCTCACTAGAACTCGAAAATTTTGGGAGGTCAGAAGGGGAGGATGTATTTCTATGTGTGCTGCTCCAAATGGAATTCAGATGCCACTGCAGCCAGAGGAAGTACAAATACCAAGGCTATTTTCGGGATTCGGTTTAAGCTTAAGACGGACTATATACGTTTTAAGCTTAAGACAAATACTATCCGTTTATATTTTAAGACGGGTTAATAACTACCGCATAGATAGATATTATTGATTCACAAATTCTCATGGAAAAATGGCATTATTTATCACAAGCTAAAATCGAATAGTGTCCCCCTCACAACATGCAAGTGGAGGGCAAATTGATACCTCACTTATATATTGTGAGAGAGATATTATCCGTTTTCAGCTTATGACAGATATTCTTCAACTTAGGTGACACGAGCTATTACATGTACAATAATAAAACTGACCCATGCTCTCCATTTTTTTACTTTGGTCTCACTAAATTAATATTTGATCTCAAAAAATAATAAAAAGCAAATTATTCCCATCATATTCATTAGGTATGAGTGTATGACCCCCACTTAATATGTATTGTTATGTCTCATTTCTCTTGGCAAAAACACATTGAGAGCTTCTCTTGATTTATTCCCGTGGAGAACACATAGAAAACATATAAAAGTAGGATATTGTGAACAAAGAGCACTACTATATTGCTCTCCAATAATAGGGATCACTATGGAGAGCACTTAAAGACCTCCTTGGAGAACCCCTATTGTACATGCTCTAAGAGAGATTGGTTGCTTACAAAATATTACCTCTCATCCAAATCAAAGGTTACACTTATCTTATTTGATCATCCAAACCAAACTACTCATTCCTTTTTGGGTAACAAATAAGACCAACTACTCCTTATTTACCTTATATATTTACACAATATGTCATTACCCCCACCCACGCAACTAACATTAAATACTCAAGTGGTCCTACTTCCATTCCAATACTAGCATTCCCTTTTCTATGTTTTCTTAAAACTTGTGCTCCCTCCCATGTAACATTTGGTTTGGATGGGAGGGAGTAGGTTACACAACTACTTTTACGAGAGATTGGTTGCTTACAAAATAGGTTTCACAACTACTTTTACAATATGAACGATCCTAAGTGAAAACTCTAGGAAATTAGATTAGGTTTCATGAGAGAAAGAAACTAAAGATTTAGGTTATTGGGCCAAGAGGAATGGTGATGTTATAAAACCTTTCAAGAAAAAATGTATATAAAAGAGAAAATATATAAAAGAGAAAAAATGTATCCGAGAGCCACTTGACATGTCATTTGTGTCATGGTCACTGACTCAGTGATCGAGTTGCCACGTATAGACATTTCACTTAAATAGGATTTCTAAGCCACTTGGCATATACTTTCCACATCATCTTCGTTGTTGGACGATAAGTAGTGTTTTAATATCGTTGTATACATATCACAAACTTTTACTTACCTCGATTTTTTATACTTTAATCACGAAATTATTCATTTAGAGGGTTAATTACTAATTAGTAGCTTTATAATAATAATTGAAAATAACTATTATATGTTGAGTATTTGGCATGGCTTTAGTTGCTTATGAACTTGTAAGAACGGTTAATGATTGAACGAGAAGAAATCCAAGGATTCGATGCAAGTCGAGACATAGGACAAGTCAATCAAGCCAAACGGCAACCCAAAATAAAAGTTGTATAGAGCCATTTGCGCAAGGGTCAATTTTAAACGATCATATATAAAGTTTTGTAGGACCTTTGTGGGTACCTCGTTGGAGTTAAGGTCTTTGAGTTTGGAGTTGGGAAAGGTTTTTAGCGAATTTTAGGGATTACTCTAGGGACCACTCGGCCGAGTGGGCTCGAATTAGTGTCACGTCTTTAAATTAGATTAGATGCATGGTCTCCTTTTCATTTTCTTAAAATAAGTTTCTACTTTCTTACTTAATCCTAGAGTCCCTAAACCCTATGAAATCCTAGCTTTTCTCCCTCACCTACTTCAAGATTCAAGAGGGTGTGTATCATAAGAGAAAGTCTCATGGGTTAGCCATTTGTTGTCCCATCAATTGAAAAGTCTCTTTATGTCTCGACTAAAATGAGTAGCATGATAATCGATTAGTAATTGATAGATGTGATTGTTAACGTAGTGATAGGATGGTATGGTGCTTTGTGGATGTCATGATGCGTATGTAATCAAATTGCTAAAGATAGGGTTTCCCTACTCAGTTATCTTGTATGTGATTGATTGTATGATGTATTGTAGTTATATGATTATGATGTGGTTACCATGGAGTTTGAAGGGTGTTTGGAGTTTGTATGCTTAACGGAGCGGTGGCGGGATCACCATCTATGGAGCGATGGTGGAATCACCGTCTCCGGGTTTCTGGGTTGTTCCTCGAATTGGTCCCGACATGAATAAGGTGCGTGCATGGTGTATGGCCTGAGTACTTTGGGGTAACCTGTTGCGGTAGGTGCCATATTGTGTGTGTGTGTGTGTGTGTGTGTGTGTGTGTGTGTGTGTGTGTGTGTGTGTGTGTGTGTGTGTGTGTGTGTGTGTGTGTGTGTGTGTGTGTGTGTGTGTGTGTGTGTGTGTGTGTGTGTGTGTGTGTGTGTGCGTGTGCGTGCGTGTGTGTGTGTGTCAGGTTCATGTAAGTCCCTTTATTTAGATGAGTCCCTAAGTCCTAATCTAAGCCATTAGATCTTACAAAAGATGGAGGGATGAGATTAGAAGCATTAATACACTCACCTACTACTAACTAAGGCTAATTTGAATTTCTGAAATTTTAGAACAAGTTTTTATCACTGTATCACAAATTTATGTAACTTTAGTTTTTTACGAATGTAACTTTAGCTCTTTAAGGTGTAACTTTATACTAATTTAGTCATTTTCGAGTGTAACTTCAGCCTTTAATAGTGTAACTTTATGCTAATAAAGTTCATTTTATAAATTAATATGGATTTATGTAATTTTAAGAAAATTTTTATGTAACTTTGGTCTTTTACACGTATAACTTTAATATTTTGCGAGTGTAACTTTAGTCATTTAAGGTTATTTTGTATATAAAAATTTAAAATTGTGTAAGATAGGTAATTTTGAATATATTAATTTAATTTTATGCAATTTTATGTTTTTTTAGTAAAAAATTATGTAACTTTAGTCAATTTTTATGTAATTTTAGCTAAATTTTATGTAACTTTAGTCAAATTTTACGTAACTTTAACCAAATTTTATGCAACTTTAGCCAAATGTTGATGTAACTTTAGTAACTTTAATGTAAATTTAACCTAATTTTATGTAACTTTATTATGTTAAGTGTGTAACTTTAGTGCAAGTTTATGTAACTTTAGTCCATCACTTTACTAACCACCACCACCTTCCACTACAACTGCACCCATCACCACCACCAACAGCCACTCGCCACCACTCCGCCAAAATCACTCCACCACCCAAAAAAAAACAGAACTAAAAGAAAACAAAAAGTCCGTCGCACCACCACCGCCACCCAAAGCCTTACCAACCACGTAAACAACACAATCACCACCACAAAACATAGATCTGGAAAAAACAAAAAAGTCTGTCACTTTACTAACCACCACCACCACCATAAACCACCACCATAAGCCTTACCAGCCACCTCAGGCAGGAGGAGGAGGCGGCCGAGGGAGGAGGCGGATGGCAGGGGCCGAGAGAGAAGAAGGCAGGAGGAGGAGGCGGCGGCCGCAGGAGGAGGCAGAGGAGGAGGAGGCGGCATGAGGGAAGTAGAGGAGGAGGAGGAGGAGGGAAGCCGAGAGAGAAAAAGGCAGAGGAGGCGGCGGCGGCATGAGGGAGGCCAAGGGAGTTGGAGGCAGGAGGAAGAGGGCGATGCAGTGGGTGTTGGCGGCGGTGGAGGCGGGAATGAGGGCAGCGACGGGAGTGAGGGCGATGCAGTGGGTGTTGGCGGCAGTGGGTGTTGGCGGCGTGGTGGGGGCGAGCCACCGATAGGGTTGGTGGAGGGTGGTTTGAGAGGATTAGGTAGAGAGATTTTGGAGTAAGTGTCCTCCACAATAGTGCATTCATATAATAAAACTCATTTGGAATATACGTGGCATGATTAGTATATTTTGATACTCCACGTCAGTTGATTAACGTAAATCGGTAATGCTCAGCTGACTAGAGTTTGACGTTATTGTCGTATGACGGCGGTGATCAACTGATCCCTTTAGGTCACACCTATAGGATGAGACCCAAACAGAAAACTAATTATTTGTATACGATACCGTTTAATTAGTCCTTTACATATATATTTGATATATGTTCGGTTACGAGAGTTATTTATTGGAAATTGAGTTAGGAACTCATTTCACTTAAGTTTATTAGTCAATTATACGATAATTGACTGAATAAATTTTACGTCTTAATTTTAATACGATTAAAGAAGATTTAATTTAGTGATTATTCGTTAATCATTAAATTAGTTGAGGTTGTGCATAAATTTTGAGGTAGAGGTAATTAGTTAATTACATTTACAAGGAGTTGTAAAAATAAATTAACTAGACATTGTGGGACCCATTATATATTGATATAATGGTAAAATATCACTTAAAAGTTAAGTATATATTACTTATTAATTTGATTCATATAATTGTTATATGATCAAATTAACACTTAATTATACAAGATAATTAACCATATGATTAATAAGTATTTGTGAGACAAATATCAAAAATCAAAATGGTCCATTATGGAATCAAGTGGACCATTTTTGAGTAGAGAAATTCATTAGTGATTTTCTCTACCAATTCCACACTCCACCATTTAATAATGATATGTTATGACACGTGATCATTATCAATTTCTAACCCACACTCAAGCTCTTTGCATGTGAATAAAATAAGAAGAAAAATCACCCTTTGGTGCTTGATAGGTACCGGCCATATGCTTCTATAAGAGCATCATGGTTGCTCATTTTTCTTCACTAATTCATTCATTTGTTTTCATATCTTCTCTCTACACAACCTCTCACTAAACTCTCTAAAACTAATATTCCTATTACTAGAGTAGTAATAAAAGTTATATTAGTTTCTTCTTATCTCTATATTTTTCTAGTCTAAATTTATAGTGATAGTTTGGGTTTAGTCTTGGGTGCAACAAGAAGGAGACCTTCTACTTTGGAGGTTGTTTTATGGAAGATCATCCACTAATTTCATGCTCAAGAACAATAAGAAGGAGTTCTTATTGCGCCCATATTAAACCAAAAATTCCCAATGTAAGGATTTTTTCGTCTTATCTTTTCTTTTATGCTTTTATATTTGCATGCATGATAACTAGATCCTAAATCATTAAGTTAATGTAATTTAATGAACTAATTAGAGGAGTCTAATTATAGGTCCAGGACTTTCAAGAGAGAAGTGGGTAGAGAGAGGGGTAGGTTTTCTGAAATGATTAGGGTTTGGTTGAGTTGGAAGCTTTTATATCACCCTTTCATTTTTTGTTTTAATCTCAACCTTTCATTTATTTGATCTAAAGGTCCACATTAGGACTTATGGACTCACCTAAGGAAGGTGGACTTATGTGATCCCATTTCTATATATATATATATATAGAATTGGGCTCCTGTGCGAACTAATAGTTCGATGCGAACCGTACGAACTACCCAAATAAGAATACCAAAATAACTGTCGACCTTCATTTCACGCTCTTCTCTTCCTCTCTCCAAAAACCCCAACCTAACCGTCCCAATTCATTTCACGCTCCTCTCTTCCTCTCCACCGTATCAAACCGGCTACTCTCTCATTCTCCGGCTACTCTCTCCGGCTACCATCAACCAACGGTGAGATCTTCATTTCACTGTTTTGTAGTTTTTCGGTCAAATTCATCACATCAATCCTCTAATTTTTCACTTGTAAGTTCATAACTCTTACTAATTTCTCATTGTTTTCGTTTATTACTTTATTTAATTCCATTCATGTTTTTAATCTTGCCCAATTTTGAATTACTCTAACCCTAATTTCATTTCCGTTACATTTCCCCACCTCGCAAATGTCGTCAACAACCATCGCAGTTGTCGGAGCAGGATGCATGTACTATGATCCTTGTTTTGATTGTTGAATTGTTGGAGCATTTTGTGTTTTGCGTTAATTAAGTTTGCATTTTTGGGAAATGTGATTTGTTTTACTGAATTTCTTGTTTTGTTTTAGTTAATTGTTTGAGAAATATGTTTTTGTATTTCTAGTTATGTCGATTTTTTGTTGTTTTTTTTTCATCTCGGAACTGTTATTTGTTTGAGTTATTATTTCTTCGAGAAATTGTTGGAGATTTTTTTGGTTTGATTAGTATATTTATCATTTATGTCAGTTTTTATGTGTTTTTGATCCTTAGGCTAGAATAAATTGGGAAATTGTTGGAGATTTTGTTGCATGTTTATGATCAATTGTTGGAGTATTTTTATGTCCAGGAATTGCTAGATACACTCAATTTCATTGTGTCATAGTATCTTGACTCATATTAGCCATTTTTGCCTTATCCGCGTTAAGTTTATAACATGTAGGTGCATGCCCTTTTCTGTACATATAAAGACAACCATGGAAAATTGGTGCAAAGGGTGTGTTGTCGATATTCAAGAAGAAGATAAATCACTTTTTATCAAGAATTATGTAACCGAGAAAAAGCAGTCTATGAGATTTTCATTTGCTCCGTTAAAGGAAGTTAAACTTACTGGCAACCGGTATCAAGCCCAACATGATGTTTTTAATAATCAAGATCTCATGAATAAAATATTCAACCTACTTTATAGTCATGCGGATAAAGCAAAAATGACTATGGTGTGTACAAATTGGTCTCAATTGTTTCTCCTTCACCCAACTGCACCTCGTATTGAAGTTGCGTACATGGTGTCTCTAAGAGTGAATGATGTCAATGGTGTACATGGTGTCTCAATTTTTGAAATCTTGTAAAGAAGCACCCACATTTTTGTACCCCTTCACATACTTTTTAAACATCCTAAATGTCTGCACCAGCCCATGGTTAACCCGTGAGTTGTCCATTATCATTTTTTTTGTGAACAAGATTCAAGTCCCTACAAGGTTTTAGGTGAACCATTGTTGTCGGCGTAACCATGGCATGTGAGTGCGCTTCAACAAAATCATAAATCTCATATTCACCTGAAACAAGTCTCCTAAAACTAATTCTAGCAGTACACCCAATTCTCGTAAGTGTCCTTTTTCGTTTTGTCCCCTCATGTTTACTTGTGCCTGCCTTATTACACATACAACGTTTGTGTGTAATAATCCCATCAACCGATTTCGATGAATCTAATCTTGAAGTAAACCCACAGATCTTAGCATATTCCTTGTAAAAGTTTAAGCCTTCTTTCAATTCTGAAAATTTCTTCCCCTCAGTTGGTTTAAGTTCTTCTGGGCAACTTGGCAATCGCTCCATTATATTTGTATCGGCAACTACTGGGGTCACTAAAAAAAAAGAATTATGCCAGATGAAAGAATTATCTACGTCAAAGGAGTGTATCTAGCATGCCTTAGGAGCTAGATACAAATCTATGGCATGCTGGATACACTCCTTTTAGACTGCTAGATACATTTTATATTAGTGTATCTAACACTCAAAAGAAATGTATCCAGCAATACACAGGAATGTATCTAACATGCCTTAGGTGGTAGATACAAAACTATAGCATGCTGGATACACTCTTTTTGGACTGCTAGATATATATTAGTGTATCTAGCACTCAAAAGAAGTGTATCTAGCAATACACATGAATGTATCTAACATGCCTTAGGTGGTAGATACAAAACTATAGCATGCTGGATACACTCCTTTTGGACTGCTAAATACATTTTTTATTAGTCAGAGACGAGCCACAATTTTATACCTGGAACATCAGTCAAGGAAAGTTCATGCGACGCATTACTCATGACTAACTGATCTACTTGTGGATTACTTGATGATGCTTGTACATTTGTAACAGGTATAATGTCTACATAAAAATAGATATGGTGATTTAGAGATACAAATTAAATAATTAAATACAGTGAAACACAATATTATTTTTTGGTCTCCATATACTTTCAATAATGATTACCTATAATTTCTTCCATGACTGTATCGTCTTCTTCGTCGTTAACATCTGCAATACAATTAAGAAAAGAAAGCATTGGCATACTAGATAATTCAATTATTAATGTTCCTTTATTTAAAAAACCAAATTTATAAGAAGAATTCATACCCGAAGAAGTAGAACATGATGAAATTATTACCATCCTGAAAGACGAATCATTAATTCAAAACAGGAAAAAATTAGAAAATATTAGAAGATCGAAATTATCAAAGATTCAATCTTTGACATTAAACCAAATGAGTTAATAGTTGATTGGAAAAAAGTATCAAAGATTCAATCTTTGACATTAAAAGAACGAAATTGAGTTAATCATTGCTTCTCAGAGGCAATCGTACAAGTTAAAACCTATCAAATGTCTTAACAGGAAAAAATTATCAAAGATTCAATCTTTTACATTAGAAGATCGAAATTAACAATTAATAACATCAAATTCACAAAATTCCACAAAATACAATATCAAAAGGATTAGAAAAACCCTAATTTTTCAGATATTGAATTACGAAATTGATGAAAAGTTGTAATTAGATCGATGCAAAAATTATCAAAGATTCAATCTTTCACATTAGAAGATCGAAATTAACAATTAATAACATCAAATTCACAAAATTATTCCACAAATACAATATCAAAAGGATTAGAAAAACCCTAATTTTTCAGAAATTGAATTACGAAATGGATGAAAGGTTGTAATTAGATCATACCTATTGATGATAGTGGAGTGAAATGGTGGTTTATCAATGGAGTTCCTCTGTTGATTTCAAGTGGCGCGCAATGGAGTATGAAGGGAAGGGAAAGGAAGGAGTATGAAGTGAAGGAGTGTGAAGGGAAGCAGCGAAATTTGATTTTGTTATTTGGCTAGTTCGTACGGTTCGCACCATACTTCAGTTCGCAGGGGAACCCGACCCTATATATATATATATATATATATATATATAGAGGCGGGATCTCGTGAGTTGAGTTCTTACGGTGAGTTGGTACTAACAATGTGTTATTGTAGTGTTATTTTTATGTTCTCATGATTGTACAATCTTCTAATTAGGCTACTTTTTGTTTTTCTTACCAAGTGTTATTCTTATATACTTTTTTTTACTTTTTTTTTTGTTACGACGTGTTATTCCAGTGTTACTCTTATATGAAGTATTTTTTTTGTTACCACGTGTTATTTTAGTGTTATTCTAATATATATATTTTTTACTTTTTTTTGTTACGACGTGTTATTCTAGTGTTATTTTATTGTTACTCTTATGTTAATTTTTTGTTACTACGTGTTATTGCAATGTTACTCTTATGTTTTTTTTTTTACTTTTTTTTTTGTTATCACGAGTTGTTCAAGTGTTATTTTAGTGTTACTCTTATGTTATTTTTTTTAGTTTTTTTTTTTTGTTATTACGTGTTATTCCAGTGTTACTCTTATGTTATTCTTATGTTACTCTGTGTTACTCCAATATACCGCGTGTTATTTTGGTGTTACTCTAACGTTTTTTTTTTAAAAATATTTTTTTGTTACCGTGTGTAATTCCAATGTTACTCTTACGTCATTTTTTTACGGCACTTTATTCCAGTGATATTCTAACGTTTTTTTTTTACTTTTTTCGTTATCGTTTGTTATTCCAGTGTTACTATTATGTTTTTTTACCTTTTTTTTATGTTACCACGTGTTATTCTAAAATAAAATAGACAACATAATAAATCTGAAAAATAAAAAACAAGATTTGAAATGATAGTGGTTGTATTTTTTAACCTTTTTACCTTTTTCCAGTTCTAAAAAAATATTCAAAAATGGCTAAAATATGATGGTATAAATCTGAAAAAAAAAACAAAAAAAAAATGAGAAGAAAAGTTCTTCCCCCGCCTCCAACCCTCCGACCACGATCCCCACGTGCTTACCCTCCACAACCAACACCAATATAGGCCAAATATTTCAGATCTGAGAAAAAAATTGAGAAAAATTGAAAGTTGTTAGTAGTGGTTGGAGGAGTGGAGGGCGGCGGCATGGGAGCGGGGAAGAGGGAGCCGAGAAGAGCAGGGGAGCAGCGGCAGGGGAACGGAGGCAGGGCAGGGGAGCGGCGGCAGGGGAACGGAGGCAGGGGAACGGAGGCAGGGCAGGGGAACGGCGGCAGGGCAGGGGAGCGACAGGCGGCGGGCGGCGGTGGAGGGGTGGGCTAGGTGGTTGTCGGGTTTTGTGAGTGAGGGAGAGGAGGTGGTTAATTTTTTGGGTTTTTTTTGGGAGGTAGAGAGATAGTGGAAAATGTGAAAATGAGAAAAAAGTGGTGAGGGTTAGGTATAAGTAGTAGGGTTTGAAAGGATTGGATTTGGTGTGTCTCACAATCTTGGCCATCCATTTTGTTTTAATCCTAACCCTTCATCCTTTAGATCCAAGGGCTTGGATTAGGACTCAAGGACTCAAAAGGAAGGGGGAGACTCATTTGAACCCACTTCTATATATATATATATATATATATATATATATATATATATATATATATATATATATATATATATAGGGTCAGGATCCGGTGAGAACTACTAACATAATGAGAACCGTGAGAACTCTCACTAAATTTCCACCAAATCTTGTTTCGAAAGTTTTGATTGATCATTTACAATTAGTTTAGTTTATTCAATCAAAATATTTGCAGTAAGTAAACAAAATTTATTGATTATATTAAAAAATATGTACTTAATGTACATAAATTCAATTCTGTAAATTCAAACTACTCGAAATGCATGAAAACGAGCACTAGGTGCATGGAAATTGTTACATGCATGAAAAACAATTACTAGGTGCATGAAAATAACTAGCTCTAGATGCATGAAAATGAGTACTAGGTGCATGAAAATTGTTAGATACATGAAATTGACTACTAGGTGCATTAAAAAGAGTAAAATCTATTTCGACTCGATTTCCGTCAGTAGCTTATAAATTTTCAACCAAGAAATATGTTATCTAGCCAATAATATTTTACGCCGAATCCAAATATTTCGTTAGTTTTAAAAAATAAATTTTGTAAGACGGAGTTCTCACGGTTCTCATTATCTTAGTGGCTCTCACCGGATCCCAATTATATATATATATATATATATAAGATCATGTAAGTCCACCATTTTAAGTTGACCATTAGATCAAATAAATCAAGGGTCTAGATTAAAACAAATTGTAAATCCTACCTATAAAAGAACACAAACCCTAATTTCTCAACCACTTTTCAGCTTTCACTCTCTGTCATCCCCCTTTCTCTCTCTTTCTCTCTTCACTCACACTATTACACAAAAAATAGCTCCACCATCTTCAGCCGCTGCTACACCACCACCTCCAGCCGCATCGGCCCACCACCTGCTTTGTCCTTCCCCTCGCTCAGCCACCCTCCTCCTCCCTTTTCCTACGCCACCACGAACACCACACCCACCGCCGTCCTCCCTCCTCCACCCTCGGCCTCCTCCTCCACCCTTCCCTCCTCCTCCCGCCTCCATCCTCGGCCTCCTCCTCCACCCTCCCCTCCTCCTCCCGCCTCCATCCTCCCCTCTGTCTCCCTCCTCTTTCCTCTCTTTCCGTTCCTTTATTATTTTTTTTCTTTTTTCCAGATCTGGTTTTTGGGTGGTGTGGGTTGCGGCGGTGGTGGTCTAATGGTGGTGGTAGCATTTAAGTTGCGCCGGTGGTGGTCCTCGCCATCATCCTCCTTCCGCCGCCTCTTCTTTCCCCTTTTTCTAGAGTCGCCGCTGCGTTTTTTTTTTGTGGCGGGAGGAAGGTAATGGCGATGGTTGGTGGGGAGGCAGTTGGCGGTGGTGGGGGGAGGTGGGTCGTGGTGTGTGGTTTTTTTCTAGTTTGTTGTTGGTGGGGCCGGGCATGGTGGCTGGTGTGTGTGTGTGGGGGGGGGGGGTGTTCGGCCAGCAGAGACGTGGTGGTGGTGGTTGATGGGGTGTTGGGGGATGTGAGGCGTGGTGGGGTTTTTGTAGGTGATGGTGGGAGGTGGGAGGTTGTGGGGGAGTAAATTGATGTCGGCTTGGATTAAAGTTACACACTAAGTACTAAAGTTACAAAAAATTTGATTAAAGTAACATAATATTTGACTGAAGTAACATAAAATTGAACTAAAATTACATGAAATTGTATAAATTAAAATAAATATATTCAAAATTAGACTAACTTTCATAACCTTTTATTAAATTTGCATAAAATTAGACTAAAGTTACATGACAATTGACAAAAGTTACATAAAAGTTGTCTAAAATTACTTAAAATAATTGGTTAAAGTTACTTAAAATTGTATAAATTCAAATTAATATATTCAAAATTAATTATATTACATAATTTCATATTATTATGTGCAAAATGGTCTTAAAAGGCTAAAGTTACACTTTCAAAAGTCCGAAATTACACTCGTAAATGAATAAAAATACATAAACTATTTCATAAAATTACATAAACTCAAATTTATATATAAAATACATTATATTAACATAAAGTTACACTATTAATGGTTAAATTTACATTCGTAAAAAATTAAAGTTACAAAATTTTGTCATAAAGTTACAAAACTTATCTTCAAATTACAAAAATTGAAATCTAACATTAATTAGTGGTAGTATAGTGTCTTTAATGCTTTTAATGTCATCCATCCATCTCTTGTCTAATCTAGTGGTCTAGATGAGGACTCAGGGACTCAACCAAATTGGTGGACTCATCTGAACTTATCTCTCTCTCTCTCTCTCTCTCTCTATATATATATATATATATATATATATATATATATATATATATATATATATATATATATAGATAGATAGATAAAGGATCATGTAAGTCTTGTTAGGAAAGGTGAGTCCATAAGTTCTTTTATAGGCCCTTGGATCTTGGAAATGAAGGGTTGAGATGAAAACAAGAAAATGGTCATTAATGGGTGTTTAATCCACTTCTTCTCTCACATCCATACTAATTAAACACACTAATACACCCATCCCTTTAACCCACCTTTTCCACCCAATTCAATTCATTAATAACAATCTCTTCTTCTCTCTAAAAGAATACCACCTTCTCTCTAAAACATCATCTTCTTTTCTCTTTAAATTCAAACAACCAAACAAAACCCAAAAAAAAACCTAGATCTACCCACACCACCCTCCGGCCTCCACCCACAACGCCGCCCCCACAACGACGCCGGCAACAATAACACGCCGCCTCTGCCTCCTTGTTAGCTACACCACCGCCAACACCGCACCACCACCTACCACCGACATCACACAACCCACACTTCAAACAACAACCACGATAACACCACCCGAAACCACCACTCAAACTCCCTTTTTTCCAGATCTGGAAAAAATACACCTACCTCCATTTCCACCGCCTCCCGCCTTCCTCCTTCCACCCTTCGCCTCCCGCCTTCCACCCTCCGCCTTCCGCCTCCCTATTCTTCTCCTTTCTATTTTTATGCCGCGGATCTGTTTTGGTGTCAGAGGTGGTGGTGGCTGGTGGGGTAGTCATGGTGTCGGGTGGTGGTTGTGGGTAGTGGGTCGCCACCACCACTTCCTCCCTCACTCACCTCCACCGCCCTCCTCCACCGAGTTCCCTCCACCGCCAGATCTGGAAAAAAAAAGTTGAAGGTGGAGAGCCGGTGGAGCCGCCAGATTTTACTTCCTCTTCTTCTTCTTCTCTTTTTTATTTTTCAAAGTTATTTTTTATTTTTTATTTTTATTTTGATTCTATGTTTTTATTTTTTAGATCTCGTTATTATTTTTCAAATTTTTATTTTTGTTATTTTTTCAGATCTAAAAAACTGCTAGTTTTTTTTGTTAGTGCTGAAGTTTCACATATAATCGCTGAAGTTACCCATATAATGACTGAAGTTACACAGTTTTTTTGCTGAAGTTTCACATATAATGACTGAAGTTACACTTTTAGTAACTGAAGTTACCCGTATAATGACTGAAGTTACCCAGTTTTTTTTTGCTGAAGTTACACTTTTTTTAATATGTTTTATGCTTTTTTTTTCGAATTTGTTATTATTATTTTAATTTTGTTATTTCTTATAGTTTTTTATGTTTAGATCTGATTTTTTTGAGTTACACAATTAAAGATTAAAGTTACACTTTTAAGGCTTGAAGTTACACTTATAAGGCTTGAAGTGACACTATTAAGCCTTGAAGTTACACTTGTAAATAATAAAGTTACATTATTAATGTTTTTATTTTTTAGATCTCATTATTATTTTTCAAGTTTTTTATGTTTATTACTTTTTCAGATCTAAAAAACCACCAGTTTTTTTTTGTGGTTAGTGGTGATTTCACTGAAGTTTCACATATAATGACTGAAGTTACACTTTTAGTAACTGAAGTTATTCATATAATGATTAAAGTTGCACAGTTTTTTTGCTTAAGTTACACATTTTTGTTTATATGTTTTATGTTTTTTTTTTCCAAATTTGTTATGTTTATATTTCACTATTTTGGACTGAAGTTACACTATTTTGTACTGAAGTTACATTATTTTGGACTGAAGTTACACTATTTTGGACTGAAGTTACACTAGAAATGACTAAGGATAACATGTCTTAAAATTTCATTATAAAAAATTGAAGTTACACTTTTAAGGACTGAAGTTACACTTTTAGGGACTGAAGTTACACTATTAAGATACTGAAGTTATACTATTAACAGACTGAAGTTATGCTTGAAGTTGTACAATTAAGAACTGAAGTTATATTAGTAAGGACTAAAGTTACCAAAATATGCCTTAAAGTTAAATCAACTTAAATTAAAATTTTCAAATGACTAAAGTTACATAAACATGTCTTAAAGTTACATACTTATGTCTTAAAATTAAAGATACACAAATACGGTTTGAAGATACACTTGTAAAGACTGGAGTTACACTCATAAAAAGGTTCAAATCATATAAATTGTCTTAAGTTACAAAAATTCAAATTTGTACCGTCGAAATCATATTTTAGCTTGAAGTTACACAAATAATGGTTGAAGTTACCATCAGAAAAGGCTAAAATCACATAAAATTGTCTTAAAGTTACATAAATTCAAATTCATATAGTCGAAATCACATTTTAGCTTGAAGTTACACAAATAATGGTTGAAGTTACACTCAGAAAAAGGCTAAAATCACATAAACTTGTCTTCAAGTTTCATAAATTCAAATTTATGTCGTCGAAATCACATTTTAGTTTGAAGTTACAAAAATAATGGTTGAAGTTACACTCGTAGTGACTGAAATTACACTCATAAAAAGGCTAAAATCACATAAACTTGTTTTGAAGTTTCATAAATTCAAATTTATGTAGTCGAAATCACATTTTAGTTTGAAGTTACATAAATAATGGTTGAAGTGACACTCGTAATGACTGAAGTTACACTCATAAAAAGTCTAAAATCACATAAACTTGTCTTGAAGTTTCATAAATTCAAATTTATATAGTCGAAATCACATTTTAGTTTGAAGTTACACAAATATGGGCTGAAGTTACAATCACAAATCTCAGAAATTCAAAAGTGCTCAAAAGTGATTAACTAAAGGCTAGAGAGAGAAAGTTAATTAATTAGTGCATATGTAAATGATTAGTGTTAAGTGTGTTTTTGTCTTTACAATCTCATCCATCCATCTCCCTCATCCAATGGCTAGGATGAGGACTCATGGCCTCAAAAAAATGGGTGGATAGACTCACAAGAACGTATCTCTATATGACTATATATATATATATATAGAATTGGGTTCTTGTGAGTTTAGAGTCTTATGGTGAGTTGGTACTCACAAATCTAGACTATAGGATTATACAAGATCTATGGTCTAAATAAACTACGCGTGTCATTAAGGATGATTTTGTATTTTGGACTGCATATAAATACCCATTTCTTTAGTCGATGCTTCATAATTCTTAAATAACTTTCTCTCTCATCCCTATAGTATTTCACGCGCTCTCAAATTCGCATCATCTACGACAACAAGGAAGCTTAGCGTATCGTTGGCTAGATCTGTGTATGTAACCGAGATTATTTTTTTAATCTTAGCTTGTGGCTTACTATCATTTCCTTATCTTTTGATCTTTCTCAATACTGCAATTACGTTCAAATGTTTTTAAAATTATTGGACTTTTAACTTGTTCTTGTTCAACATGTTTATTTTTTATCATTATGTTAATTTATCTTCAAAATCTTGAAACTATTCGTTGATCTTACGATTTATTAGGTTGTGATCTCAATTGCTTTGATTAGGTTTTCTCTTTTCGAGTTCAAATAATCTTGCTGTCTTCATCCTCATCTTGATCGGCCTTCTCTCCTCTATCCGTCTCTTCTCTGTAACTCTTCTTCTAAAATTAGGTTTTGTTGATTTGTAATATCTGAACTGTTGGATTGTAGTTGTTATTGTTGTGATTTTGCAGGTTATTAAGTATGAGAGTGTTATTCATAAGTGCGATCCTTAATTCAATTATCGTGTTATGCAGTTTTGATCTATTCTTTACTCTTTTTGTTTACTTTTATTTGTTTTCGATGATTTATCTATTCTGATTTGGCGCAATTGTTCATATTTGTTTGGTGATTGTTGAACAATAAGATAAAAATATTGTGCAAATTTAGGTTGTTGCTTCTTATTAATGCAGATTCCTGTACATATATTGATTGACACATTCTGATTTGAGCCATTATCTAGTGCACTAATTCTGTATATATGTGTTCCTTAGTAATAACAGATATTACTATACAGATTTGTGTTTGAACTGTAAAGGTTGAATGGGTTGTTTTTGTGATTTTGCTGATTTTATTGATGGATTTATTGATTATTATTTGTATTGATTGTTATTTTTATCAAGATATATGCTTGCAGTATAAACTCTCATTGGAAGACAATTACTCTTGAGGTCGCTGAAAAACGGTTACACAAGTCTCTAGCAAAAACCGTAATCTGATGTGGATTTCATGTAGTCAATAAGCTTTAGAGGACCCATTCACTAGAAAAGAGAATGTACAGGAAAAGACCAGGAAGTACATTAGAAGACTTGAATCCGCTGATCTGCATTATGGCAAAGGGGAGTTGTTTCACTTGAGACGAGGACAGGGTAACAATCGAGTAATGTGGGAGTTACACATTTATAACAACTCTCAGCATAAAAGGGAGCTGCTTGATAATGTTATATTTCATGGGTGGTAGAGGAAAGTGCATTAAACCCAGGGAGTCCTTCATTTGTTGGGTTTAACTAATGATAACCAAGGGCAAAATGCATGACCTGACCATAATATGCAATTGGGTATGTGCTCAAAGGCTCTGAATTGTCCACCACACGCTTCATTTTTTGACGAATCTTTTTTAGTATTCTTATTCCATGTAAGTTCATGTGTGAATGGCTTATTCATGTGTGAATGGGTTGTTGTCTGTATCGCCTTGATTATTGTCGGCTGTTTGTATGTATTCCCGGTGAATGAGTACTTAAGACTTACTAGAACGAGGGAGGATGGTTTCATGATTGGCATATTTATTCCATGTAAATTCATTCAATTATACTCCCTCCGTCCCAATCATTTGTTTGCCATTAATTAAAATACTCCTCACAAAAAATAGAAAGGGCCAACAAATGACCTGGAGACGAAGGGAAAACATGTATTAAATGGATTAACAATGGAGTAACAAAACAAGCAATAACACGAGAATAACAATGGAGTAACAAAACAAGCAATAACACAAGAATAACAATGTAGTAACAAAAGAATAACACAAGAGTAACAATGGAGTAACACAAGAGTAACAACGAAGTAATACATGAGTAACAATATGCAATTTGAGGTAACAATGGAGTGACACAAGAAGCAATAACACAAGAATAAAAATTGAATAACACAAGAATAACACAAAAATAACAATGGATTAACAATCGAGTAACAAAACAAACAATAACACAAGAATAACAATGGAGTAACAGAAGAATAACACAAGTGTAACAATATGCAATTTGAGGTAACAATGGAGTGACACAAGAAGCAATAACACAAGAATAACAATGGAATAACACAAGAATAACAAAACAAGCAATAACACAAGAATAACAATGGAGTAACAAAACAAGCAATAACACAAGAATAACAATGGAGTAACATAAGAATAACACAAGACTAACAATGGAGTAACACAAGAGTAACAATAAGCAAACTGAGGTAACAATGGAGGAACATGTGTTTGCCTAGTAACAATTCTAGTGTTATTGTAGTGTTACTCAACTGTTTAAGTTTCCAACATGTGTTTGCCTAGTATTATTATAGTGTTACCCTAGTATTATTGTAGTATTATTCTACTGTTAATCTGGTGTTATTCTAGTGTTACTCTAATACTGTTATTCTAGTGTTACGTTTGTGTTAATCTAATGTTATTGTAGTGGTATTCTAGTCTATAGTGTTACTCAACTATTAAGTTTCTCTTATGTGTTTGCATAGTGTTATTATAGTGTTACCCTAGTGTTATTGTAGTGTTACTTTGATGTTATTGTAGTGTTACTCTGATGTTATTATACTGTTACTCTGGTCTTAGTCTAATATTGTTATCCTAGTGTTACTTTGGTATTACTCTAGTGTTACTCTGATATTGTTATTCTAGTGTTATTGTAGTGTTACTCAACTGTTTAAGTTTCTAACATGTGTTCGCCTAGTATTATTGTAGTGTTACCCTAGTATTATTGTAGTATTATTCTACTATTAATCTGGTGTTATTCTACTGTTACTCTAATACTGTTATTCTAGTGTTACGTTTGTGTTAATCTAGTGTTATTGTACTGTTATTCTAGTCTATAGTGTTACTCAACTATTAAGTTTCTCCTATGTGTTTGCATAGTGTTATTATAGTGTTACCCTAGTGTTATTGTAGTGTTACTTTGATGTTATTGTAGTGTTAGTCTGATGTTATTGTACTGTTACTCTGGTGTTAGTCTAATATTGTTATTCTAGTGTTACTTTGGTATTACTCTAGTGTTGTGCTTGCCCAAAAAAAGAGTTTCAAAATCGACTATACATTTTTAACAAGGACATTTTTTTATTAGTTTATGCTCCTTAGTCGTCATTTAATCATGGATATTCTAAAATTGATTAGATTTCACCTAAGAAATGACATGATATTGTAGACTTTAAGGATCTCCTCGATGACATTAGCAAGTAACTATGTAAGTCCTTGTTCATTTAGAATAACAAGGAGATAACTAGGGTGACAATTATAGAATAATTACCAACGAATAATAGTGGAATAACCCATAGTAACAAGGATATCCAATGTCAAGTGACATTTTCAACACTTAAACTTTTGATTATAAATGAAAGACAATACAGTTTTACACGGATAAACAGTAGAGTAATAATAGAGTAATACTAGAGTAATAATGGAGTAAAAGAGAGTAACACTTGAAGGTAATAATGGACTTTTTACTCATATTTGTTCCCTTATTTACTCGTGCTTCTCACCCAGTTAATTATCATTCACCCATTTTCAGTCGGAGACACAAATAATCATGCTACTTGAAGCTTGTTTGTCTCCATCACACATATTAATCAAAACGAACTTTAAAAGTATTACATTACCATCAATACTATTGACAAAGCCTATTTGCAAAGCCATTTGAAACCAACCCAAAGAACATGATCAGAGCACTAGTATTTGTCCATTTGATCCATATCACGCAATTTCATTTACTTCAGATGAATTACCAAATTGAAATTGCAGCTCATCATTCAAACACAATATTCAGAACAAATATGGAATCGAAACACAGAAACCGAGGCAACAGCACCAGCAGCTCCGACAACAACTTTAATCAACGCCATCAATATCAATCATATCTCCGGTGCGTCATCAATCGGGCAGGACCACCAAACGAGCCGTGGATGCGGATATGAAACCCGAGCTCTCTCATCTCCATTCAAATTCTCATGCAAAACGCGCCTCGCGTAACCCACGTGTCGCTCATGCGACACAAAATAAAACCAGCCCCTGGCCAGTCAAAATCAATGTCGCTATGCTCTTGCACTTTAACATTTGTATATCTTCATGTCCTCATGTCATCAAATAAACGGAATTGTTCTTCCTTTAGGAGCAAGTCAAAAGCACATGCTACCTTTTTCTAAATTCATTACCTCGCTTCGAACAATTATTCTTACACTCTTTCAAACTTTGCACAGGGTTTGATTTCATTTTCTTGAATACGTAGACAATCCTTCACATGATTCAACCCATTATTTTAAATGTTCGCTTTTCAAGACGGAAGACGACACGGCCGCCAAATGAACACACTTATTCATTTTCTTTCATCTTTTTAGGGGAATCATTTCACTCCTCTCTCTCCATTTCAAACATTCGCACATGTCTGGTCATTTCAAACTCTTATACATTTCCTTCAAAAATTCTTTTAAGGTGGTAGCCCGTTTTGCGCCAGTTTAGGCCACCAATATGCTACATGTAAGTATGTGATTTACAATATGTGATTTCTATGTGAATTTCGGCAGCATGACGGCAGAAACTGTTGTTTACCAAATCCTGTTTTTAGACTAACCTGCAAGAACAAGAAGAACACTCAACATCAAAGATACCTCAAATATATACATCAAACTGGGGGCTCTCACCCAAAACAAAAATTCCTCAATAGACGAGCATTCGTCATTTTTTAAATCAAACAAAATCTTCAAAATTGACAATCATTCGTCATTTTTCAAATAAAAAAAGATCAATTCAAAATTGACGCTCGTTCGTCACTTCTCCAACAAGCAAATTGCTTTCCATTGTAAAGATGAGTACGTTCTTTATCGCACCCGCTTCCATAACAAAGTCACTATATTCAAGTGCTTCGTTAGCTCTCGCATTGGGGCCTGGGTTTGGCGGTATTGGCTCAGTCAAGTACATGAGCTTACCGTCAGCAATGGCAGCATTCCGTAATGCCGCCTCCCAGTCCGCAAAGTTGGACCCGTCATTCTTCAGTCGCGTGGACTGATTCATGTGGTCCATAAAAGCTTTAAGCCAGGATTCGCGAGCGAGCATGGCACTTGGCATAAGGATATCAGTATTTCCAGCCATTTTTTATATGCAGTATTATCAATATAAACGAGTTCTACTCTGAAAAAGAAGAAAAACCATAATAAGCATACTCATCGATTTGAATTTAAGCCTAGTGCAAAATTTGTTTTAATGCAGAGACTCGAGCATTTATACAATTGACCTCCCTCAAGAATTATATAAATGATCCCAAGACTCAATTATCTGTAAATTGATAAGCCAACCTCTTGGCTAATTCTACCTTTAGAATTCTTGGTCGATAAATTTCTGTAAATTCTATCTTTAGTCCATCATAATCACGAGAAACTCTTCGGACTATAATGTTGAGATAAAATAGGTCAACACACACTACTTACCCAACGTAGAAGGGGTCATATGGAGAGTTAGGTCCTATATGCCTACCGACGAAGTTTTCGTCGGTATTCATAGTAGTTTGGCCTATAAAGACTAGTCTCAATTTTAGGTTTAGAGGAAGATTCCATCAATTTTATTTTAATTCAATTTTAAGTGAACTAATATCTAGCATGCGAGAATGAATAAATGAAAATGATGGCTTAAATTCGAGTGACATCTTTATGTTCATGATAACTAACATTCAAACTATATGAGTCAATTTTCATGCATTTTAGTAGTAGGTGGTTTGGTTTAGGCGGAATATGATGCACTAACTATCATGCGATGAAAAACAACAAGAACGGAAAAATACATAAAAATATTACAAAGTCCTAGTGTGGCCTATCTACCAAAATGAACAAAAATACAACTTTGGAATCCAACCCATTTGGACCCGAGAAGCTTGTCTTGATGTTCCATCTTGATCCATGTAGCGGGAGTGAGCAATCCGATTCCATCTTAAGTCTTCTCAAAATACATTTAATAAATTACAAAATATAAACCTATTTACATTCTAATTTAAAAACGTAATTTAATGAAAAATAAAATGGAGATTAGAGATCTCAAAATTACATCAAAGATCATGTTTCCATCATTACGAAAACATGATCAACTAAGGCCACACTAGGAAATACAAATTACAACCGATTGAAAAAAAACGTAAATTAAACCATTAAACCATTCATTCAACAAGATAAAATGCGTCAACTATAAATTAATCATTCAAGACATAATTCTTTAATTATGAAGAGTAATTTATCCAAACCACCTTTTAAAATGATCAAAATTATGTGATAATTCCTTAATTAATCACAATAATCCCAACCAAATATAATCCAATTTTAATTCATATTCTTTAACATGAATTGATACAACATTATTTTAAACCTCTTTAAAATAATTGGGTATCCAATTATTGTGAACTTCTTCACAACAATAAACGAAACATTATCAATATAATGAATAATAACAAAAACTTTCAACCAAAAAAAAAATAAAAAAAGAAAAAAGTTTTTTTTTTCTTTTTGGCAGCCACGGTTTTTATTTAACAAAAAAAAATAATTTAATTTGATGTTACTAATATTTTCAAGATCGGTACAAATTATCAACATCTAATCATTATTAAATATCGATACAAACTAGATGATTCAATTTAACAATTTAAAATGAATATCTAAATTAATGAATACCGAAAAATATATAGCGATGAACTTTCAAATCGATTTCCATTTACGTTTTAATTTAATCCTTATTAAATCAAAACAACTACAAATTCATCATGTTATCGTCTTAACTATTTAAAACAACAATTATAATGAATCAAAATGGAAAAACAAGGCAAAAATAAATTTTTTTAATGGATGATTAGTACAGTACGGATGAACAGTACAGTACAAAAAAAATTATGAAATAAAAAAAACGGATTATAACGGTATATTTCATCAATTATGAAAACATATAAAATTATTTCGGATTATAACGGATTATAACGGATTATAACGGCAGAAATAAAAAAACAAAAAAATAATGATTCTAATCTTATATTTCATCAATTATGAAAACATATAAAATAATTTCGTAGCCCTTGGCTCTGATACCACTTGTGGGAAATATCGGTATATTTCGTTATTAAAATACGGATTATAACGAAACTATAGTATATGAATTACGAGTCATAAATGAATTGCATAATATAAAATTATAGGAATTTAGAATTAACCTTTGGTCCTAGCAAATTTGGCCTAGGAACAATATCGAAATCGATATCTCCTAATTGTTGCACCCAAGATGCTCCGAGATATGCCTTGCTTGTGCTAGAATTTTAGAGAAAAGTTACTGATAACTATTCTTTTTGTGTGATGATGAATGATAGAGAGAATTAGAGAGAAAAAAAACTGTTTTTTTTGTCTCCTTCTGTTTCGGCCGTGAGACTCCAGTAGGTCAAGTAGGAGTCTCTCCACTTTTACTCCTCTTGTTATTAGGGTTTTGACCTAGTTACCATAAGAGAATAATAGGAGATATTTTCTCTTATTTTAATCTCTTATTAACCGAAAATTAGGAGAAGAAAAGACTATTTTTTTCTTTCCTTTTTCGGTTATATTAGCATGTAATATAATATATACGTCAACTATAAATATCCGTATATTTATAATTTACTAATTAAATATAACATATTATGTTTAATTACGAATTAACATTTTAATTCGTTTAAGCTCATATTATATACATTGATTAAATATAACGGTTTATATTCAATTACGAATTACATTTAATTCGTCTCAACTAATATTATTTAATCGTTATTAAATAATCGTATCATCATTACATTGACTAACCTTTTAGTCATATACATCGACTAACCTTTTAGTCATATAATAAGGCATCAATATGATTATATTATTCATATAATCACATCTCTCAGACATATCCTTTAGGTGTGACTTTTAGGGACCAGTTGATCACCGCCATTAAAATCACAATAACGTCAAACTCCTAGCAAGCCAACCGTTATTGATAAACGTTAATCAACCGATAAGAATACTAAGTATACCCTTTTGACATGTAAGAGATTTACACATGTTATCACACTAATTGTGGAGGACACTAGCTCCAACATACAATACGTAGGCCCGTCTTTTATTATCGGAATGTCGCTCGCCACAACTGAGCCAATCCCTTGGAATGATTCGATCATGACAGAGTCTTGCGTATACCCGCGCCTCAACATGCTTCAAAATCGTCACATCATCCCAGTAGGGATCCATCTTTCCGGATATACAGTCTGTGGGCCCATCTTTTATCAAGATATTGTTCGCCACAACCGAGCAGATTCTCGGAATGATTCAATCCTGACAAAATCTTCCATATATCAAGTTTCAACATATGTTTCTCCAATGAGAGTTCGCCTGAGGACAAAGACATGGAGATTCACACATATAACGGCTGGCGAGCCGCATTACGCACCTTAACTCCAGCGGCTGGAAAGCCTCATTACGCACCTTATCCCCAGCTGCTGGCGAGCCTCATTACGCACCTTATTCCCAGCGGCTGAAAAACCTCTTTACGCACCTTATCCCCATCGGTTGGCAAGCCTCATTACGCACCTTATCCCCAGCGGCTGGCAAGCCTCATTACGCACCTTATCCCCAGCGGCTGGCAAGCCTCATTACGCACCTTATCCCAAGCGGCTGGCGAGCCTCATTACGCATCCTATCTCCAGTGGCTGGCGAGCCTCATGACGCAACCCTATTAAGAGGGCTGGCGAGTATCATGACGCAACCTCATCCCAAGTAAGAAGATGCCTCATGTATAACTCCTTCTTATGGTTGGTGAGCTTTCGTACGTAGTCTAACGGAATTTAAACGACCCTCCCCGACAGTCGACAGACTTTAAAATGTTCCCGACGACAGGTCCTTGGTTCAGACCCCTTGAACCGCCTCCCGTCGCCATAGTCGTCAGGTTGTAATCTTCGATTGACCTAATGGCTATACTTTGACTTTTGCCTTGTCCAAGCCTCGGTCAAAGTAGGGGCTCTGTAGATACCTCGAATCTACACCTTCCGCCAACCACCCATTGATGATTGGGCCGCATGTTTGGTACGCGAAACTGTAGATACCTCGAATCTACATCTTCCGCCAACCACCCAGTGATGATTGAGCCGCATGTTTGGAACGCAAAACGTTTTATGGCAGTTCGTAAGTTTATCGTCAAGTGATAGCTCAAACACTTGTGTCTACCCCTTACTCGTCATCTACGCCAATACTGTCGTTTTGAAAGACATTAGAGTCATTTTGGAGTCTAGGTAAAAAACCGCTTCATTTTTTATAAACCGACTTCAAACTCCGAGTCGGAACACGCGAAAATATTTTGAACATTTTATTAATATTTCAAATTCTATCTTTTTTTATAAAATATATCTCATATCTTTTAAAAGGAAAGTATAGATCTACCACAATTCTTCTTCCGCGGTAGGAAACCTCTAGGGAAGAGGAGCATTATCTGCTGCGCCTCTTCCCCAGCTGTTTTATCTGTTTCCGGAATATTTTCTAGATTTTTTTCCGTATTCGAGTTATTCCAAAACTCTTCGGATTTCTCCCTATATAAGGAGGGGTTCGTGCACACTTTCAAGGCACGCGAGTGTTCCGCCCCTTCTTTCTCTCTCTTTGCATTCCAGACCTTGCTCTAAGCATTTTGACAACTACGTTCTTGATCAATCGACCACGTAAGCTCAGATCCTTCTGGGTACCTATCACGTCATTGCATTGATCTACAAATTTGACCAACTCAACAATAATAAATTTTAATCAACTTAATCTAATCGATCGTTCCTCTTATGAGGGCACTTTCTTTACATTCGAGTCGAGCTGTCGCTAAATCGATAACTTTAGTTCATATCTCGTTTTGACAACATGTAAGTCTGAGGGTGTTTAATCCTATCTTTTGTATTTTGGTATTGTATTTTATTTATTTTATCTTATGTAAGATTCATGTCGGATTTACGTCAAAATCATTTTCAAACCTTTTCTTTAGTCTTTCATTATTACTTTTAGTTTTCTTATTAGTGGGAAGTCAGAAGAGAATATATTATTTAGTTTTTCTTGACTTAAATCCCTAATAGTCAATATTATTGGGTTTTTGTCATCTATCAATTTGCGTCTTTAGAGATTAGATTTGTTCATATCAAATTTCTAGATTCGTCTTTGATATAATTAGAGTAATTAATATGACTTAAATCACTCAAATTCAACTTGTAGATCATTAAAAAACCGTAAATCACCAACAAACACTAACTGTTTGCGATTCTGACTTCACAACCAGAACCCAACTCAGGAACAGACGCACAGAGTGTTGCGCCTCTTCCAGAGGACGCACCTCATGCTGCGCCTGTTCTGCGCTGGTTTCTGTCTCTGAACTTCCTGGTTCGCTTTGACGTAGTTTAATTAGGTAATTAACTGACTAATATTCGTATTATCACTGCTAATCTGACTTTGTTTAGTTTCATTAATTCTTTTCTTTGTTTCAAATAATCTTTCAAGCATATTTCCGACATAGATCCCATAATCGTTGTAATCAATTGTAATATTTCTTTTATAGTTCTATTTAATCATTGTATGAATTAATTACTTGTCCTTTTACATGACAATCAATCTTAAATCCTACTTCGACATAATTAATTGCTAAACTACATGTTCAACCGACATAGTCTAAGCTCGCATGCTAGGATTAAGTTGTGGATGTTGCATAGCATGCATATAACCGACAACACATCGATAAGAGAAGAGCTTCTCTAATCATTAGTATAGGCCGCTATCGAGGCGAGCGAAATTAGGTGTTCGATCAAACGAACTTCCTAATACTTACCCTCACCCCTTACTCCAGATCTCTGTGAACATCCGTGTTCATTGGCATCCACGAGAGTCATTCTAGACATATAATGCTAAGGGTAACGAGTTCTTAGTGTTCATGTCATTCCTTTGTGTCTTGACATGACATAAAGTATTCGAACGGTTCCAACTTCCCACAAAAGTTGGTAAAGACTCCACAAATGCATGTTTTCACGCTTGTCTCTCGTTTCTCCATCCGTGGTATCCCGTGTATCACAGTTTGGAAAGGATCGCGAAACCCGTGTGTAACAACCCGTAATTTGAAAGACCGAAATTATATTTGAAAAATAATAAATTTAATTTATTTTAATTTATTACGATTTATTTGAATTTATGATAATTTAATATAATTATTTTGAATTTATTCGGAATTAAAGAGAAGGTTTTACGGTTTAAACCCGAACGTCATTTAATATTCCCGAGTCAACTTAAGTCCCGAAACAAACCCGAAACCCGACTCCTGTATGGGCCACACGCCCAAAATCACCTTTTTCCTCACTTTAGATCTTTTAATTTCTTTTGATTAAACTAATACAAATATCTAAGATATTTGTAACTTTATCGATCTGTCAACCTAAAACAAATCGCTTAAAAACAGACCCGATTTCCTCCTACTTCACACGCCTCTTTCACTCTTCTCTTAGGATTAGATATTTTCCTTTCTTTTGATTAAATTAACATAATATCTAATAATATCTAGATATTTGATTAAACTAACATAATATCAAATAATATCTAAACAATTACCATAATATATTTATAAAACCCGAGTCAATCCCGTAACAACAAGTTCAAACCCCGACTCCCGTAATCCTCTATATTTACACGGCCCAACTCCCCTCTTACTCACTACTTATCTTTTCATTTTACATTAAATCAACTTAATATCTAATTAATACCTTCTTTAATATAATCATAATCGTTCTTCGTGTTCTTGATCGTTCTTGATCGTTCTTGAGCAAAATCGTCACAAAACCTTAGTTACTTGGCCAACTCCGTCCTAACTTATATTTCTAGAGTCTCCTCTCCGCTCTTCATCTCCATGTACGTTTTATTTTCAATTCCGACAAAATCGTTTTCAACACTTTAATTGTTGAAATCAAGTTTTAATTCTAATAATGTTATTTTTGTCATTTCTTATAGGAGAAGATTATGAAGACAAGTTTGGTGACTCGTATATTTTAGAAGAAGATTAGTAGACGGGTTTTTAGTTCTTATTTTGGGTGCTATTTGGTTTTGTGCTAGCTAAGGTAACGATTCCGAGTTACTCGACGAATTAATGTCACATATTTATGTTTATGTTTTTGTTATTGTTTTGTTTGTGTTATTTACGGTTTTTAAGTAGTAACATGTTAGGTTGTTATTATTATTATGTTGTATGAATTTTTAACATATTTAGTGTTTTTGACATGTTGGATGATTTGTTCATAATCATGATTTCTGTATGAATGATGGTTGAATTGGTTGTTAAAATGGATGGTTGTTAATTAAAACATGTTAGAAATAATTTGGGGTTGTTCTATGGTGGTGGCCGTGTGTGGTGGCCGTGTGTGGTGGCTGAAAACCGGCCGGTCCAGGCCGGTTCAGACCCGGTCTGGGTTGGTTCGTGATTTGGCCTTTGGGCTTGTGTCGATACTTGATTGTTTTGTTGTTGTTTTGACGGGTTTTAAATATGTTAAGCATGCGGGAAATATTAAGAAACGGTTTTAGAAATAGTTGACCAAAACCGGCCCAAACCAGGCCCGTGGGCCCAGTCCAGGCCCGGTTCATGTCTCGGCCCAGTCCAGCCCGGATGACCCGTGAGTCCCTCTTTGGACTTGTGACGGTTTTTGAGTTTAGTGTTATTATTATATCGTGTTTTGTAATATTTAGCAAGTGGGAAATTTTAATAAGTAAATTATTTAATTAAACGGTTTTCATAATATTATTATTTCTCACATGTTAGAAATTATAGCATGAGATTGTAGTTTAATTTGATATCCTTTAAGTCAAGCGGGTTTCGTAAGAATTAATAATTCACATGTTAGAAATTAGAATAAAATAGCATGAAATGAATATGATGTTCTTATGTTCAAGCCTAAATGGCTAAGACTCTGTTTCTAGCCGGTTTGACCAAACGGGTTTGGTCAAACTAAGATCTAGTCAGCCCCGTTTTGAGTGATGACCCGTCGCGGGACTTGGGTCGGGGATTTGTCTTCAAGTAAGGTTTTATTTAATGAATGAATGAGCCTTAGTAGATATGAGGCGATATGATATTTGAATGTGATTTATATGCAATTAGTCACATGATAGGAAGTTGTTCCCGTGACTGTGTAATTGTATGATATATGTCGTGTTGACTAAGTACCCATAGAGAATTATGATTATATGGCGTGTTAAGTTGTATCTTGGCCATATTTTAAAGGTAACCTCTGAGCTAAAATACAGTTTTATGGTTTGGCCATTCTAATTCTAAATGAGTACCTTGGACCATGACATTGATAGGCCTTACTATCTTTAACGAGTATATAGTTCACTGCTTGATAGCTTTTGTGTTCCCGGCTTGGTGGGTTTATATCCAAGCTGGGGCATGGCTGCCTAATTGCTTCCACTTTGGGAATGGAGCCAGCTTAAGTACTAGCCAACTCTGCTTAGGGGGTCGCCTAGTAGGGATTCTCATGTACTTTTGGTCATGAGACAGGGAATGGGTTAGCTGTTGTCGCTAGGTCTGATCAGTCTAGGACTAGGATGTTTTCCTACCTTGTGGTATCGCCTCGAGTTACAGAAGTCGTCTATTGACTGTCCTAAGAACTTATGCCTGTTTGTAGAAGTATTTGTCTTTCATGTTTGTATGATTCTATGAATCTTAGAAGGTGAGATGCAAGCCGGCTAAGGTTGATAGAGTTTGGATTACCGGTTGTTAACTGATTCACATGATAATTTGTATGATTAGGGTTGATTTGTATCCAGGCCATGTTTTAAATGTAACCTCTGAGCTGAAATACTAGCTTCCCTACCTCGTGGTATAGGTTGTTAACCGATTCACATGATAGCTTGCATGAGTAGCTTATCCTTCATATGCTAGGTTATATGTTAGTTATTTGTTTCATAACATCGAAAGCATATCGTATATGTTAAGGTTTTGTATTTTCCATATACATCTCTTTTATGTTATTCATGTTTTATTAAACTCGACATTTCGTGGCTGGGAGAACTCGGAGTTACTCCCCACTGACTGTGGCTTCCGTTTTTATATTTAATGCGGTTGGCAGGTTTGTGATGCATACTTGGGTACATTGACGAGCTAGCGAGTGAAGTATTACCTTGGACCTATATTCGGTTCTTAGGATTGTATTATATTATACACTCTTTTATTTCCGTATTTATACGGGAGATATGTCTTCCGTTTTGGATACTTCTTATGTATAATATTATTTCCTTTTTGTTATGAACCTTTTTCTTTAAGACACCTTTGTTATGATGAATATATTTAATGGCAGGTTCCGGTTTTAAAATTTACCGATTTTCACTAAAGTGAACCTATTAAAAACGTATTCTCATCTTTTATTTATTTAAATTACTTGTTTATCTTTCCGCAAATTCGAGGGTGTTACACCGTGTATCATAGTTTGGCGACTCTGCTAGGGATTATACTTTTACGTGTACCCAGGGCGAAACTTGAACAAGGATAGGGAATAGTATGTATGAGAGAGTTATCGGTTTTTCATTACTTGACCTTCCTAGGTCGTTTTATTCGGTCTTCCTAGGACTAACCCAACCCTTTAGACCAATCGTCCTGTCGGCACGGTTCAAATTCTTATCTGGGCCTGAGGATGGATAACGATTGACGTCAACCATACCGCGGTGTGTACTCATGATAGCACCAAGGACTTTCAGTACTCGGGCAAATGGACTAGGAACCGGCCTTACTCATGTTTGGCGTGGACCTATCCACAGACCTTGGGTTTGATTGCTTGGTATGGCATTCCACCTTCTAAGCCAAAACCATTTTAAATGCACTCAGCATACCGTTATTCTTCCTTTTTTAATGTGTATAACCCTTACGTGATCACCATCTTTGCAAATAAACCATGACAAAATTTTCAAAACCAAAATCCTTTTAAAACTGTAAAGCCCTTTCAAAGGTGGCCTAAAGTAGCGCGAAATGAGTCGAAACTCTGTCCAAGTGTCTAGTCAAAATCATTTCTCCACTTCGAGTCAACACTTCTAAAACCACACTACTGTTGTCTAGGACAAATATTTCCAAACTAGTCATTTTCAATACTCACGTAGCACAGTGGCACACTCCCACTTCACAAGTAGAGTCATTCTCCACTTTGAGTCGTCACTCATTTCCAAACTAGTCATTTTCAAAACTCATTTAGCACAGTGGAACACTCCCACTTCACAAGTCGAGTCTTTCTCCACTTCGAGTCGCCCCTCATTTACAAATTAGTCATTTTCAAGACTCATTTAAGACACAATGGCACACTCCCTCCTCACAAGTCGAGTCTTTTTGAATAAGTGTGCTAGATTGGTCGATCGTGTTCTATTTCGTCGTCGGTCTCTTGCTCAGTTTCTAAGATGTCAGGAGCTAGTCAATCAAATATTCGTTCACCAAACCAGAATGATAATGATCAAATCCTAGCTGCACTCATCCATCTCCAGGCAAGTCAAGACCAAACTTATGCTCGCCTCAATGCCATGGAGGATATCAATGCCATGGAGGATATAATTTTCGCCATGGAAACTAGAGTTCCTCCTCTATACAACAGTGTGCATGGTGACTTTCCACCTTTTGTGGGACAACCAGAAATCAGTCCCAAGCCGGTTTCTACCGAACTTGAAAAGCGACCCCAATACTTGGAGAAGCAACTAATGTATCTCAAGGGAGATGACATCTATAGGGAGAATAATCGCGAGTATGAAGCGGTGAACGCACAATTGCCAAACAACTTCAACATGACTGACATCCCAAAGTTTAAGGGGCATGATCGAGAAACCTTTGAATCGCATTCAAGTCAATAAGTACACTCTACAGGTTCTTACCCAAAATGAGAAAGAATGATTCACCGACTTCCTAAATAAGCGAAGGAAGACTAGCACATAGCTTGTGGAACGTCCAGATTAAGCTACTCTTGTAGAGAAATTCGTGGACATTCTGAGACCTGTTTATGCAAATCATCCAAGATACCAAAATATAAAGTCTTCCAAAGACTTGATTGTGCTGGGAACAAGAAGTGAAAATGATATCCGAAAAGGACTATTGTTCAAAATGATAGGTCGTGGGTATCAAGGCTCAATGAGTCGTTCTTATGGCTCCACCAAAAAACCCAATGCGGTCAAATCTGTCGAACCATCCAAGAAAAGAAACCCTCAAAGGAAATTCACCAACCTTGGCGACATATATCCCAATGCCTTGGAAATATTGATACAACAAGCAAGGCAAAATTCGACCTATAGGACCAACACCTGACCCGAAAAAGAAAGGTAGGCTCTGGGATGAAGACACTTACTGCGAATATCATAGAGGTAAAGGACATGATACAGAGCAATGCTACAAGTTGAAACATGTCATTCAAGATATGATTGAGGATGGTCGTCTACCCATCCCTCTTGGGAGTAAGCCTAACTACCCTCTTGAAGCTCTAACGATTACAGATGAAGAATCCACCTTGGATTGTTCACACCTCATCTCCCCAGTCGAAGAAGAAATCCATATGTTGGAAAGTGAAAAAGAGATGTTCAAGAAAGAACCAGAAGACAACAAATTCAGATCAGAATCGAAGTCGAAGTCAGAGTCTGAGTTTAAAGTCTCTAGAGGGTCTTCTCCTGCTGTCACCCCATCCCTTTATTTCTCCTAGCTCAGTGTCAAATAGAAACATAGCTTGGGGTATGTCCCAGCAGCCACCTGTATTCATTGTCTTAGCATTTATTAATAAATAGGACCATCCTAACCTTCTTTGAGTTACAAATGAGCACATGTACATTTAGTTAGTCACTTGTTCTACTTTTTACACTTAACTAGTGGAATAGACTTGAAATACTTTAGGCCGTATCGTTTTAGTTTAGATCACTCGACCTCTTAGAATAAGCCTTAACGAGGGCGTGCATTTACCACCTTGTCCATATCTTGTGGTGTGAAAATTCCTTGATCGCCGTGTCTCTATGTCGATTCGTCAGATCCCATATGACTACCAGAAACTGCATCCTATGCCAAACATTTTGATACCCCCACCGGAGGATCAAAATAATTTTTTTTGTGCAATCATGCCTAAACTCTCACAAATTCAAAACCAAAACCAAAAAAAAAACCTAAAAATCCCAACAATCCCAAAGCAGAAGTCTCAAAGATTCAAATATTCACAAGACGAGACAAACAAAAGTCGAATAAATCGAAAAAAAAGAAAAGAAGAAAATTACAATCAAACAAGTTCAAATCAAACCAACAAATCTAGCCATTCAAACAAAGTGTCAACAGACCAAAAATGGTCCAACGACGACTCCCACACAACAACAGTCCAACAACGACTTTCAGTCCAACGACGACTTTAAACCCTAAAAAATGCCCAGCAAAAGTCTCGAGCATTTTCAAAAACGCATGAGACAAAACCAAAAAAATTTCTCTCTAGTAAAAAAGATCCCAAACAAACCAAAATCTCTCCAATAGTCATATTTTCACAAATTTCAGACGAATCGACTCACAGTTACCTTGTCTCCATGCCTTTCGGGACGATCCTTTTATTCATCTAGGTGAGTGAGAGAGATAACACAGATCTCCAGTGTTTTCTAACACCATAGAAACTCCCACTCCATTCCATTTCTTATCACCCTCGTTTAGCCTCTAAGAATTCGACAGATATACACGAAGCTTATACGGTCACATAAGTATTTTGTTTCTATAGTATTAGTTTCGCTTAACTTGCCGAACTTGTTACTGTAAAAAGGAAAGAACTCATCCAAATTCTCAAGAACAAACAAAGTAACGCGCCTCGCGTAGTCCACGTGCCGCTCATGCGGCACAAAATAAAACCGGCCCCTGGCCAGTTAAGATTGAACGTCACTATGCTCTTGCATTTGGACATTTGGATATCCCCATGTCATCTAAATCCCCAGCTTCTCGCCATTGCAAGCATGAGCGCACTTATTCAGGGGACTCATTTCACTCCTCATTCTTTCCACATTTTCATCAAATATACATTTCTTCTTTTACAAAACCGCGTCCTTCAAATCCAATCTTTTATTTTGTGTCAGTTTAGGCCACCAACATGCAAACATGTAATTTGTATGATTTCTATGTGATGTGATTTTCGGCAGCATGACGGCAAAACCGTCGTCTACCAAACCTGTTTTGTTTTCAGACTAACCTGCAGGGACCGAAAACACTCAGCAGCAGAAACACTCAAGCCATCAATTACAACCAAAAGAGGCATGTACATCAAGCTGGGGGCTCTCACCCAAGACAGAGTCAAAATCCAAAATCTGGGGGCTCTCGCCCAAAACAAAAACTCAGAAACCGGGGGCTCTCACCCAACCAAAGCCAAAGCCAAAGCCAAAGCCAAAGCTCAAGCCAAAATCAAAGCCAAAACCCAAATCCAAAGTCACAACCCAAAACAAAGTCCAAAATCCAAAACTGGGGGCTTTCGCCCAAGACAAAACAAACCAAAATGTACAAACCAACAACAAAACAAAACAAGACAAACTAATCCTCATAACCAAGCTCAGCTAGAACCTCGAGAGCGACAATCTCATTGTCTCTGTCCTCTAGCTCCCTCAACAAACAAGTTGTCTCCTCCGAGACTCTGCTAGCTCGCGCTCCAAGACTATCTACAAAGAAATCACTTCTCTTAAAAAAGAACAAGGAGCAAGAGGTTCATACCTGTCAATCCCGACCACCTACGAGTGTCTCAAGGGCTGTAGCCCTCAGCCAATCTGCCACCCTCCATAACGCTACGTGCCAAGATGGTGCCACCTGCATTCAAATCAAGTGCATTCCTATGCAATAGCCAAAATTGGAAAATTGTACTTCAGCACCTCGAGGTAAGTTGGGGGCTCGACACCTGCCACCTCGATCTCCTACAAAGATCAAATGAATCATCAACTGACGATCATTTGTCACTTCTCAGATCAATTCAAACAACAAGAAACAAGCAAATGATCACCGCAATCAGTCAAGGAAGCCCTTCCAAAGATCGCAGCTCATGCCGCTCATGCCGCGCTTATCATCTCAGCATGGGACTTCCCATTTTCGGACATATAATCCACGATCCCACCTTCTATCATCAGGATGTTGTTCGCCACAACCGAGCATGAAATCTTAAAAAGGTTCCAGCACGTCAAGCAATCCTCGTCGGTTTCAGCACATCAAGCAACTTCAAGCGATTTCAGCAACGTCAAGCAATCCTCAGCGATTTCAACAACGTCAAATAGTCCTCAGCAAATTCAAGTAATGCCAAGCAATTTTTCAAAGCGGTTTTAAGCAACCCACAACAGAGTTGCAGCTCTTGCTGCGCCCTTACCCCATCAGAGCTCTACTTAGGAGTTTGGTTATTACAAGTTTGTTGCTTGTAGGCCCAAATCCTTTTCAGTATATATCTATTCCAATGAGAGTTCACCTGAAGACAGCCACATGAAGATTCTCACAACATGCCCATTCAACGGCATGGAGATTCTCACAAACAACGGCTGGCGAGCTTCATCACGCGCCCACTCAACGGCTGGCGGGCCTCATTATGTACACCCTTTCCGCAGCATAATTCTACTTCAACATGCATTTCCCCAGCCAGATTCTGCCTAAAGACAGACACAGACAGATTCTCACGTACACTCTATTCCAACGAGAGTGCGCCTGAAGACAGACGCCGTAAGATTCTCACAACATACCCATTCAATGGCAGGAAGATTCTCACAAACATACACCTTTACAACGGCTGGCGAGCCTCACTACGCACCTCTTTCAGCAGCTGGCGAGCTTCAGCACGCGCCCTCTCCCCAACGAGAGTTCACTTGAAGAAAGAGACAAGTCGATTCTCAGCGGCTGGCGAGCCTCATTACGCACCTTATCCCCAGTGGTTAACAAGCTTCATCACGCGCCCTTTCAACGGCTGACGAGCTTCATTACGCTCCCAATGCAACGACTGACGAGCCTCACATCGCAACCTCATAAGAAGATTCTCAGGTATGACTCCTTCTTATGGCTGGCGAGCTTTCATACGTAGTCTAATGGACTTTAAACGACCCTCCCAGACAGTCGACAGACTTTAAAATGTTCTGACGACAGGTCCTTGGTTCAGACCCCTTGAACCGCCTCGCGTCGCCATAGTCGTCAAGTTGTAATCTTCGATTGACCTAATGGCTATACTTTGACTTTTGCCTTGTCCACGCCTCGGTCAAAGTAGAGGCTCTGTAGATACCTTGAATCTACACCTTCCGCCAACCACCCACTGATGATTGGGTCGCATGTTTGGTACGCGAAACGATTTATGACAATTTGTAAGTCTATCGTCAAGGGATAGCTCAAACACTTGTGTCTACCCCTGGGTCGTCATCTACGTGGCAATACGGTCGTTTTGACAGTCGTTAGAGTCTTAGAGTCATTTTGGAGTCTGGGTCAAAACCCGCTTCATTTTTTATAAGTCGTCTTAAAAATCCGAGTCGGAACACGCGGAAATATTCTAAACATTATATTAATATTTCAAATTCTATCTTTTTTTATAAAATATATCTCATATCGTTTAAAAGGGAAGTATAGATCTACCACAATTCTTCTTCCGCGGTAGGAAACCTCTAGGGAAGAGGAGCATCATCTGCTGCGCCTCTTCCCCGGTTGTTTTCTCTGTTTCAGGAATATTTTATAGATTTCTTTCCTTATTCGGGTTATTCCAAAAAATTTCGGATTTCTCCCTATATAAGGAGAGGTACGTGCACACTTTCAAGGCACGCGAGTGTTCTGCCCCTTCTTTCTCTCTCTTTGCATTCTAGACCTTACTCTAAGCATTTTGACAATTACCTGCTTGATCAATCAACCACCTAAGCTCAGATCCTTCTGGGTACCTTTCACGTTATTGCATTGACCTACCAATTTGACCAACTCAACAAAATCAATTTTAATCAACTTAATCTAATCGATCGTTCCTCTTGCGAGGGCACTTTCTTTACATTCGAGTCGAGCTGCCGCTAAATCGTTCCCCTTAGTTTGTATCTCGTTTCGTCAACATGTAAGTCTGAGGGTGTTTAATCCTATCTTTTTTATTTTTGTATTGTATTTTATTTATTGTATCTTATGTAAGATTCATGTCAGATTTATGTCAAAATCATTTTCAAACATTTTCCTTAGTCTTTCATTATTGTTTTTAGTTTTCTTATTGCATATTATTTATTTTGTCTTGACTTAAATCCCTAATAGTCAATATTAGTGGGTTTTTGTCATCTATCAATTTGCGACTTTAGAGATTAGATTTGTTCATATCAAATCTCTAGATTCGTCTTTGATATAATTAGAGTACTTAATATGACTTAAATCAATTAAATTCGACTTGTAGATCATTAACAAACTGTAAATCACCAACGAACACTAATTGGTTGCGATTCTGACTTCACAGCCAGAACCCAACTCAGAAACAGACGCACAGAGTGTTGCGCTTCTTCCAAAGGACGCACCTCCTGATGCGCCTGTTCCGCCCTGGTTTGTGTCTCTGAACTTCCTGGTTCGCTTTGACGTAGTTTAATTAGGTAATTAACTGACTAATATTCGTATTATCACTGCTAATCTAATTTCGTTTAGTTTCATTAATTATTTCTTGTTTCAAATAATCTTTCAAGCATATTTCCGACATAGATCCCATAATCGTTGTAATCAATTGAAATATTTCTTTTATAGTTCTATTTAATCATTGTATGATTTAATTACTTGTCCTATCATATGCCAATCAATCCTAAATCCTACTTCGACATAATTAATTGCTAAACTACATGTTCAACCAACATAGTCTAAGCTCGCATGCTAGGATTAAGTTATGGATGTTGGATAGCATGCATATAACCGACAACACATCGATAACATCAGAGTTTCCCTAATCATTATTAGATGCCGCTATCGAGGCGGGCGGGAGTAGGTGTTCGATCAAAAGAACTTCCTAATACGTACCCTCACCCCTTACTCCATATCTCTGCGAACATCCGTGTTCATTGGCATCCACGAGAGTCATTCTAGACATAGAATGCTAAGGGTAACGAGTTCTTAGTGTTCATGTCATTCCTTTGTTTCTTGACATGACATAAAGTATTCGAACAGTTTCAACTTCCGAAAAAAGTTGGTGTCGACTCCACAAATGCGTGTTTTCACGCTTGTCCCTCGTTTCTCCATCTGTGGTATCCCGTGTATCACCGTTTGGAAAGGATCGCGAAACCAGTGTATCACAGAAACAATTTATGACAGTTCATAAGTTTGCCGTCAAGTGATAGCTCAAACACTTGTGTCTACCTACCCCTTGGTCGTTATCTACGTGCCGAAATGGTCGTTTTGACAGTCATTAGAATCATTTTGGAGTCCGGGTCAAAACCCGCTTCATTTTCTATAAATCGTCTTTTAAAACCGTGTCTGAACGCTCGAGAATATTCCGGATATTTTAATATTTTAAGACTTATATTTCTTAGTAAAATATATCCGTATTTTATTTAGGAAGTATTCGAAATCTACCGCAATTGCATAAAAAAACGCGAAAATCTCTCTTTCAAAGTAGGAAACTGCTTGGGAAATGATGCAGCGGGCGCTGCGCCTCTTCCAAGAGTCGCAGTGCCTGCTGCGCCTCTTCCCTAGCTTGTTTTGCCAGTTTCCGGAATATTTTCTAAATTTATTTCCGTATTCGAGTCATTCCAAAACTCTTCGGATTTTTCCCTATAAAAGGAGAGGTTCGTGCTCACTTTCAAGGCACGCGAGTGTTCCGCCTGTTCTGGGTTGTATTCTGTCTCTAAACTTCCCGATTCGCTCCGACGTAGCCTTGATTGCTTAATTAATCGACTATTAATTCTAATATAGTTGTTTCTCTGCTCATTTAGTCTTTTATTCTTTCTTTTCTTCAAATCTTTCTTTTGACATATTTTCGACATAGATCCCAGAATCCGTTGTAATCATTGTACTGTATAAATTATTGTTTTCTCACATGCAATCAATCTTAAAGTCCTGTTTCGACGTAATTGATTGCTAAACTACATGTTCAACCGACATAGTTTAATTCACATGCTAGGATTAAATTGTGGATGTTGCATTGCATGCATATAACCGACTATATATCGAGTACAGAAGAATTTCCCTAATCAGTAGTAGAGTCCGCTATCGAGGCGGGCGGGATTAGGTGTTCGATTAATAACTTCCGAATACGTATCATCACCCCGTACTCCAGATCTTTGTGAACATCCGTGTTCATTGGCATCCACGAGATTCATTCTAGACATAGAATGCTAAGGGTAACGAGTTCTTAGTGTTCATGTCATTGCTTTATGTCTTGACATGGCATGAGGTATTCGTACGGTTCCAACTTACCACAAAAGTTGGTGGCGACTCCACAAATGCGTATCACTACGCTTGTCCCTCGTTTCTCCATTTGTGGTTCCCCGTGCACCACAGTTTGGAAAGAATCGTAAATCCGTGTATCACACTCCATCGCCTTAGTCATTTATTTACGTTTGATTAAATATCCCGAATAAAATAAATAAACAAATAAATAAGACAGAGGGAGTATTATCTTTATAATCTACCAAAGCTTTATAGTGGAATACTATAAATTCATGAAGTTACGGAGTACTCCTTAGTAGTCTCATGCACAAAACTAATCATATCGAGTGGGACTCTGCCACTTGTATTCAATCTCGAGTCGACTATTACAAATTCTTTTTCCTATATTTCGAATGGTTATTGTTAATGTGATACTAATTATTATTTAAGCTTTCGAGTATTCTATCTCATAGATAAAAATTAAAATTCATCTTATCAACTCAATTTTGAGTACTCATCAAATTCGACGCTGATTGTAACCGTTGAAGCACCTTAATTTTGTTAAAACTTGTTGAGTAGTTTGACCGATGGATACGAATGTCAAATGATCTAATACGGAGTATGACAATGTTTTATTCCTTGAAAAGTATTGTATAAGTAGACGCAATAATCAATGCCGACCAATTCAAGACAACTCACAAAGCAAGTTCATTGATACTTCATGAGTAATTCATGTGATCGAATACTGTAATACTCCGTATTTCTGTTTATAGGAGGCTCGAATACTGTAATACCCAAGTTCAAAATAATGAACTAAACATCAGCCAAAACTACTCGGTCGAGTGGCCTCTACTCGGCCGAGTAAGTCGTACTCGACAGAGTACATGTTGTACTCGACCGCGTACGACGGAAATCGTGGATTAGTCGGACAGATGATTAAAGGTTATTAAGAGGAGTTATGTTTCATTAAATCAATTACGTTCTTTAAATACAAAACCCTAATTTCAAATTCTCTCTAATTCCTTAACACAACCCTTCATCATCTCGTGCCGGATCTGCTCTTTTGCTACTTCGTTTGATTCTTTGGTAAGTCCTTCTGATTATGATTTGATTGTATTGCTTTGTAACCCTAATTGAATTAAGGGAAAGGGGATTGTGATGTTGATTGCATGATTATGTTTGTATAGGAGGGGACTTCGTGGAAGAACGCTTTTGACATTGATTGTTTGCTTTGCTAATCGGAATTTGCTATAAGGTAGGGTTTCCTACTAAGTATTTTTTTATGCTAATTGATGGCATAAGATTGTTTATTTGTTATATTTAATATTTGATATGTGATGGAGGTTGTTGGTCACTGCTGTGACGATGATGGAGATTGGGGAATTGTTGTCGATGGTTACTATGGTTTGGTGATCCTGTTGGGAGACAGGTCACGCCCCGAGTTCGCCCTGTGGTTATCCCGCCACGTGGGGGATGTTCACATTAATGATCCGGGTTTATCTTGTTATGGCAAGATGGAAGTTCGACGCCTGTGGCTGCGGTCCAGGGTCAATAGGTGGATTTGTAGAGCAGGCTGGTAAACTGAGTCTACTGAGGTAACTGTTGCGGTGGCCCTCCGGTTTCTCTTTCCCTTGTGCTTATATTGTACATTGGTCGGTATTTGCGAATACTGACCCCGTATTGTTTTACAAAACTGATGTGATCCATTGTGGAATGGTGAGCAGGTGATCACAAGTAATCTATTATTAAATTATAAGCACAAGGATGGGATCACCATGTCGTGTCTTAGCTTCCGCTTATCAGTCTTAGAGTCTTGAACATTGTTTAATTATTTAATAATGTATTATCATTTGTGGTGTTTGGATTATTGGTTAGATGGTATGCCATCTGTTTTTGAGTTCATGTATTTACATTTAAACATTTATTATTGAAGTATTGTTTCCTTTATCGCTTGAATTGATATATACTACCTCGGGCAACCGAGATGGTAGAACTCTCATGTGATAAGGGGGTCTTGTAAGACACCTTGTTGTATGAGGGTGTTACAAATATAAACACTAATATCCTATATACTTCCCACTATATGCAATGCCAAGATAATAATGTTTGATTTCTAATTGGTCTTGCTTCCAACTTAAAGTGAAAGTAATCATCCGGTAACAATATACGATATTAGTCCTACACAAAAACATGCTTGTGCTATTTTTGTATTTTGTATATATATATATATATTATGATATGTGCACCCTTTTCCAATTTTTATTATCTTCTACATACTTTGATTATTTTTATAAAAATGTTTTAGCATTTTTCATAAAGTTGGACACTCTAATAAGTAATATAGCTCGGAAGAGATTCATGAAACTTGGAATATCTGTAATCACTTGAAAAAAAAACTTCGCTTATTGTCAACAACATAAGAGAATAAAACTAATACAAATATAAAAGTAATAATAACACACAAAAAATCTTATTATTCCTGCTCATAATTAACAATTAAAAAATAACATAAAAATTAATAAGGCGATTGAGTATGCATGAGGAGTGCCTTTTATCATAGTGGTTATTATTATTCTTATTAAGTCAGGTCTTTATAAATCTATAAAACTCATTCGTCAGAATCCCACAAGATTATCAGGCAAAAAAAATTATATTGGAAAATTTAGAAAAGTTGGATTTTTTTAAAATATCATAATAATTTGTTCGACAAATTTAAATATAACTTAACACCCATATCAATTCACATATTATATTCTCATAAAATGACTTAACTCTATTCAAAAATCATAATTATGGGAAAGCATAGATGTCTTGCATGTGTAAATATACTAAATAAATGGGTGAATAGTATATTTTGGAAATACCTCTCGAATTAAAGTTGATCACTAAGTTAAAAAAAAGCATTAACTTCGTAGGCATAATTTCAAGTCTATTATCTCCGTGTTAAAGATTCATTAAAACTGCAAAACAAAAGTATACCACTATTAGATTAAAGTAACGATAAATCTACTTAAAGTAATACTTAAACAAATCAATTTGTAATGCACACAAATTCATAAGTAATAACAATTAATCCTACAAAGTAATAGCGCATCTATATCTATCTAAATCTATATATAATATAAAAAGGCAAGATAAAGCATTAACTATCACCACTCACATTTTTGAGACCATTAGAGCATGCCACATCTATATATAATATAAAAAGGCAAGATAAAGCATTAACTATCACCACTCACAATTTTGAGACCATTAGAGCATGGCACATCATCATTGTTATTTAAAAAAATAAAAAATTATAAAATAAGCATTAAACACACATTAAAACACAATAAATAATAATTAAAAAAAACTCTTTTTATTCCTTAAGAAAATTAAATAACAATTAAATTTAAAAGCAAATATTGAAGTTTAAGGTTTTATACCGTGCAGTAGCACGAGATCTGCACTAGTTGGTAAGTGTTAAACATGAGTTGTGAATAAGGATTTGTAAAATAAGTTATGGAAAAGGAGATCAAGAGAGTTTTTAATTGCAATTTGCAAAGGAATAATAATGGAATGAAACAAATTTAGTAAACAAATAAAGTAGTCAAAATGAGAAAGATGATGGTACTTGAACTTCCTAATAGTTATTTCTAAGACGATAATTACAAAGATGTGGTAATGAAGATGTAATAATGGGAATCAATTTTGATATTAATTTGAAATTTAATTTTTTATTATTATTATTGTGTCAAGGTATACAAAAGGGCGGAGAAAATGAAAGTATAACAATTATGTAGGTTTTTTTTTATTACTTTTTGTTAATTATAGGTGTGGTATGTGCAAGAAGTTGAGAGGTGACACGTGTTATTCAATGGAGGCTCAACAATTAAGGTTTTATTGTTATAATAAGTCATAGAACATATAAAAATCACATTACATCAATTTTATTTTACGTTATTTTTAAACGTTATCCTCTCTTTTTCTATACATTCCTTCAATTTAAATGAATTGGATATTTATAGAAAGTTAAAAAAAATGTCTTCAACATATTATTTTCATATAACACTACAAGAATTCTTGTTTCAGGCGACTGATAAGGCGACTGATACTAGTAGTCGCAAATTTGGCGACTGAAAATAGACTCGGGCGACTGAAAATAGTCGCAAAATTGGCGACTGGAACAATTCCCAGAATTTAAAAAAAAACACGGGCGACTGAAATCAGTCGCCAAATTGGCGACTGAATAGGCCTTTTGGCGACTGATTTCAGTCGCCAATTTGGCGACTACCCAAATCAGTCGCCAAATTGTTTATCATACCAGAAATCGCAAATCATCCGCACACTTTCTTACTTTACCAATTTTCTTCAATCAACCGAACAAACCCCAATCCCTCTAAAAATCCGACACCACCACTACTCCACTCCGTCAACCACCACTCCGACCACCACTCCGACACTAGCACGGCCGGATCTTTGTGCTCTCCTTCTTCTTGTGTTGCTTTGTTTGTTCTAATTGGTGAAGGTATCTTTGTTCTAATTTCAATCCTTAAACTAATTTAGTTTGTTTGTTTAATTTGTGATTCCTACTAGTATTTAGTTGATTTTATATGTTTATATAAACATTTGTGATGATGATTGGTTTTAGATGTTAAATGTTTGGTATAATTTGAATCCTTAGATTAATTGGGGGTTTTTGATAATGGTAAGTGTTAGTGTTGTTAGTATTGTTTTTGTTAGTATTTGTAATTTTGATTCTAATAGAGATATGGTAGTTGATGCCTTTGAGTCTAATATTTTCAATAATGATCATATACCAATGAATGAAGAAGAACCACACCCACAAGCAAAAGCCTTTTTTGATATGTTAAAGGCGAGTGAAAAACCATTATATGAAGGGAGCAAAATGTCATTGTTAGAAGCCGCCTCTAGGATAGTAACTTTGAAATGTGAGTACAATTTGCCATTTAATTGTGTTGATGGCATTGCTTCTTTGATTGAGGATGTTATCCCTGGTAATAATGTCATGACCCGATCATTCTACAATACCAAAAAAGTAGTGAAAGGTCTACAACTTCCGCATTACAAGATTGATGCATGTTAGGATGGATGTATGCTCTTTTGGAAGGATGATGTTTTGCTTGACAAGTGTAGTAAATGTCAAAAGGTTAGATATAAGACAATTGAGGGAAGTATTGTCTTGAAGGGTAAAAAAGGAAAGAATGAAAAAAAAGAGGTGAAAAGAGTAAGAAACCAATACCCGAAAATCCCGCAACTTACTTTCCTCTAGCTCCTAGACTTCAAAGAATGTTTGCTACCAAAAACATTGCCGAGCAACTGAGATGGCACAACGAAAATCCTCGTACTCCGGGAAAGATGTGTCATCCGAGTGATGGAGAGGAATGGAAGCGGTTTGATATGCTTTACCCCGACTTTGCTGAGAAACCCCGTAATGTGCGACTTGGCCTTTGTACGGATGGTTTTGCTCCATTCGGCCAGTTTGGTAGAAAGTACTCTTCTTGGCCCGTAATGGTCACTCCATACAACTTACCACCTTGGTTATGTATGAAAAAACAATTCATCTTCTTGTCACTAATTATTCCTGGTCCTGATAATCCAAAAACCGCCTTGGCCCGTAGCGGTTTGATGTTTTTTTTTTATGTTATTAACAGTTTCTAACAATTTGAATATTTGTGTAATTGTAGATGGCAGGAGGTCGAGGTAGACAACGTGGCGGCGGTTCAAATAGACGCCATAGTACTTCTTCAGTCGACGAGGAGGAGATGGAGGTTATTGATCAGCAGAGTCCGGTGGTTGAGGAATCGACCAATGACGATGAGTCCTCGGATCAGACATCGGAGATCCAGTTCACCTCGGAACGGAAGATGATACTTGATCCCGCGGGTTTTTGGTAAGACAACGACCAATGTCTTTAAATTATTATTTTAAAATTATTTAACATTATTTAACATAAATGCATATTATTCCATAATTTATTTTTCAGGTTTTCGTCTCAAAAGGTTGTACGAGGTTGTACTCAAAGTACAAAGATGAAGATGACGGGGGTTGCTCCTACTTGTTGGACAAAGGCTACCTCCACACAAAAAGAGGAATGGTTCAATAATTTTAGGGTATATTTTTGTTTATATTTTGTTATATTATTATAATTTTCAATTAATAATTTATTTTACTAATACTTACCTTTTAAATTGTAGAAAACATTTGACTGGCCGGCGGGATTAGAGTATATTGTACGTCAAAGGTACAATGAGACATGCACTAGACGGTTAAGGGACAACATGTATAAGGTTGTCAAGAGGAAGAAGGAGTCGGAGCATATGAGAGGTATTTAATTTTTTTTGTTATTTGTATATAGTTATAATTTAACACATTTTATCATATTTTATAATACTAATTTAAATTGTAGGTGGTGCATATGAAGATATGCTTAAATATCGTGAAACTCCGGAGTTTCAGGCTAAGTCGGTCCAAGCATCTAAAAATAAAAGAGGAGGAAAGAAAGATGGAGCGGCTGAGCCGTCACATCACGGAGGATCTCGATCTTTCTTGGACCTAGTTTTGGGTGTAAGTTTACATTTCCACTTTTTCGTCCATTTGAAAATTATAACTTAAATTCTTTTTATTATTAAAATCTTCTTATACAAGTCTTTAATTTCTTCTTTTAGAAGGGTATGAAGAAAAAAGCTAACACGCACACGGCTCCGGAGCTCTTCCTTGACACCCATTCCCGACTCCAAGACAATAGAAGATATTGGATAAAGCCAAAAGATAAGGAACTATATGTAAGTTTCAAACCATTTTTGGATTTTTACAATAAGTTCATTTTTTTGAATGTTTAACAAATTTTGTAGCTATTTTTAATCATAATGTTTATATTTTGTAGGAATCATTTTGCGCCGAGAAAGTTAGGCATCCCGAGAAATCCGATAACGAGATTTGGTTCGACTTGGTTAAGGGTTTCAAGAAGGGGAATGTGTACGGAATTGGCTCGGCTAAGGATGTATTCTACGAAGCTCCAAGGGCAAAGATGGCTTCCAGCTCAAAACAAACTTACGAGCCGGGAGTCGTAGGTAAACTCCAAGCCCAACTTGAAGAAGAAAGAAGAAAAAACACCGAAAGGGATGAGGAACTCCGGATAATAAAAGAAAAATTTAAGGCTTGGGAAACCATGTTCGACAACTGCAACCAAGGTCCGCCTCCTTTTCGGCGAGATTATGATGAAGGCAATGGAGGTGGTGGTATGCAAGCCGAAGCCAATACGGGTTTTCTTGGCTTTTGATTTTAGTTTAGAAACTTGTTAATTGTGGTTGTTTAAACTTGGTTTTGTTAATCTTTAAGAAGATTTGTAAACTTGAGACAATTTTCTTGATATATATGAGGATGTTCATTTCTCATCGTGTTGCTGTAAATGTGTGAAATTGTGGTTGTTTTCTATTGTATTTGCAGGTATGGTATGGTAATGAAATGGAAGGATGAAAACATAATTTTTCGTGCAATAAAACAGGTGTTTTGGCGACTGAAATGTTCTTTTAGAGACTGTTTTCAGTCGCCAAACCCCCTGTATTTTTACAAATTATAATTGATTTTGCGACTGAATGGCGACTGAATGGTGTAGTAGTCGCCAAATTGGCGACTGAAGGCGATTGATTTAAGTCGCCAAATTGGCGACTCCACCACCATTCAGTCGCCAATTTGGGCGACTGATTTCAGTCGCCATTTTGGCAATTTAGCGACGTTTTTGTCAGTCGCCAAATTTGGCGAACGAAATTAGTCGCCCGAATTTTTTTTGGCGACTAAGGCCTGCGACTGGGTCTTGGCGACCGATTTCAGTTGCCAAATTCACTTTGGCGACCGAAATCAGTCGCCAACATTGGTCGCCTGAATGTTGTTTTCTTGTAGTGTAAAGTCTTCAAATATTATAATAGAATAGCAAAATTAGAATATCTTACTCCAAGGATAACATAGAGTACCCCGTGTAAGCTCTTCTAAAACCATGTTATCCAACAATAAATATGAAACCTATTGTGATGGGCAAAGAATAAATTAAAGAAAAAAAAATAGTCATGTGCAACGACAAGTAATAATTTTGTTTTAAAAGGTAACAAAAAGACAAAATAAAAAAAAATGTATTGTAGGGGGAGGAAAAAATTGAAAAGACAGATAAGATCAAACAAATCACTGACCACATAGACATTATTTTACAACAAAAATAATTAAAGATGTATTACCGTGCCACCAACCGACCCACCTTTTCGATCCCACCACTAACCTATCAACCCTTCCCAAGCCCACCACAGACATGACGGGGTTCTCCTAACGATTTACATACTCCCAACCTCTCTCGGTCACTGCTCATCATCATCATCTACATCCTTCTCGATGACGTGAATCAATAGTTTATAATAAACAAATCAAATTAATGTTCGGCAATCAATTTAAGATTCATTAATGAAGAAAATTGATAAATTTGTTTAATAGTAATATAAGATTTAAGGGGTTTTTATTTTATTTTTTGTAAGCTAAAGGTATGTAAATGATAAGTTTACTACATAAATACATGATGTTAGTTAATGTAAATGATAATCGTAATATTCTTAAAGTTATATATCAATAGTCTTAAAGTCGGGACACTACACTTGTATTTATAGCTACGTGCTTTCATACTATTATATACGGTATAAGAAAAATCTGGTATGTGATGAATATGAGTTACACATGTATCAATTATTCACTTGACATGATTAATTTTGTTTCATAATTTTCAATGTTCAATAAAGTAGTTACATGTAGGGGTGGCAATCGGGTCAGTCGGGTCGGGTTTGGGTCGGGTCATATCGGGTTCGGGTCGTATCGGGTTCGGGTCGTATCGGCTCAGACAACCCTTTCGGGTCGGGTTCGGGTCGTTATCGGGTCGGGTCATTTTCGGGTCAAATGATACATCGGGTCGGGTCGGGTTTGGGTCGGGTCGTAATCGGGTCCGATTATTTTTTCGCAATACTTCAATATTTTTCCATTAAATCTAGTTTTAAATTATTATTTGGTTTAATTAATTCATGATTAAGTCAAACATATCAATTTAAACAATAAATCACTTTCATTTTGATCATTATTAAGGTTAATAATTGTCAGGGCGTTAATTTAATCGGGTCAATATCGGGTCGGGTCAATGTCGGGTCGGGTCTGGGTCGGGTTCGGGTCACTGATTTTTGGGTCGTCAACGGGTTACGGGTCGTCATCGGGTCGGGTCGGGTCGGGTCGGGTTCGGGTTGCAGTATTCTCGGGTCGGGTCGGGTCGGTTTTGCTCGGGTTTCGGGTCGGGTCACTCAGGTCGGGTCAGACTTGCCAGCTCTAGTTACATGTTACATTGATACACTATAACATTTACTTATTTAGCTAATATCTTAATTAATTTGAAATTGAATATTAATATGTTCTTCTACTTCTCGCCAACATACATGAAATACAATTCACGTGCAACAGCTTTGTGTGCCGGTGTACGCAATGCAAGGCAACAAAAATGCCAACATGAACTAATAATAAGGCTATGTATACGCATGATCGTAGACGATTAAACTCAAACACACCCGTGAATTTCACAGGTTAAAAAACTAGTTATTTATTAAATTACCATAATTTAGTAATCTTTAGCATCTAGAACATGCATGCATAAAATAAGCATAATAAGTGCATAGAGGATAATAAAAACCCTTTTTCTTACATCGATTATGAGGCACTGGTAAGCCGAAGTCGTATGCTACTAAAAATAAGTAATAAAGTCCTATTACCTTAAACTATATAGTAGAGGTAAGTCGGGTGTCGAATTCACAGGTAATACTATTCAATTAATGTGTAAACATATAAAGTACAAGTAACAAGAGAATTATTGGGGTTTTTTTTATGATTGATTAACTAACGACTAATTTAACTAAACGATAAGTAAATAGGAGGAATTCAAATGATTAAAGGTCCCGAGTGAAGGTTTATCAGCTAACTAATTAACAACTGATCATCGACCACTATTCCTAATTTATCCCTTGAGTATCCCGTTGTAAAATAAGAGTTTTAAATGATCATTTGATAATATTACTCAATTCAAAACGCGAGACTATGCAATCTAATTAATGAATAATGTAATCCAAGCGTCTAGATTTAATTCTCTAACATAAATGAATAGAACAATCAACGAAAATAACGACATTTAACACACGCGGTTATTGGTTCGAATTATATATTTATTCTCCCTTTAAAACCTGAATGCACCAGGGCGACTAGGTGGTTCAAGTATGCAAAACTGCATTGCGGCATTAAGAATGTTAGCTTACGGCACCGCGACTGATCAAGCTGATGAGTATCTTAAGTTGCGTTACTACTGTACGAGGTTGTCTTTTACATTTGTCGAATTATATCTCGAATTTCTAGTGAGTACTTAAGAAGGCTAACAACCTAAGACAATTGTCGTCTCCATCGTGAAGGTGAGCGTCGTGATTTTACAAGCTTAATTGGCAGTATTGATTGCTTGCATTGAAAGTGGACAAATTTTCCACGTGCATGGAAAGGGACGTATCAAGGGAGATCATGAACTACCACTATAATCTTAGAAGTTATTGTTTCTAGGGACCTATGATCTAGCATGCGTTTTTTGGGACAGCAGGGTCAAATAATGATATCGACGTACGTCAGCGATCCCCTGTAATCGATGTGTACTAAATGGTTATGCTCCAAAAGTTACCTAAACGGTGACTTGAAATACATACCATATAGGGTATAAATTAACAGATGGAATCTATCTAAAATGGGCAGCATTCATCGATATCATAACCGCTCCCCAAACCCTAAATAAAAGTACTAAACTTCAAAAGGGTACTTGTAAAGACGTTGAGCGCGCCTTGGAGGTATAACAAATTCGATGGTCAATTATATATGAACGAGCTTTAGCATGGAGTATTGATTTACTGTAGAAAATAATGATGACGTGTATTATCATGCACAACATGATCGTGGAAGATGGACAAGTTGCCACGAGAATATGTTCAAGAGCTACTTGAAAATGATGTTGACTCATCTACCACTGTTCCGGAGTCATTTGTTGTTACTCCTGAAATGTACGTGGAGAGAAATTTACACAACTTAATGGCTAAGAGGGAAGAACTACATGACAAACAAATACAGAGGGTAATCTTGCCCGTTACTTTTTCTCTCAATTACCTTTTATTACCTCTAACACACCAATATAAAATCATTATTCTCTCTCCACCCGACTAAAACACTTGACCGTTGGATCGACCCAAAACAAAATCTCATCCGTTGAGAGATAATGGACGGTAATGGAGAGAACATGGTAATTGAGATGATATTTTCCCCAAATCCACGTGTCTTTAAAGAACGATTTGGTCGAGCATATGTGGACAATGTTTCAAGGCTCGAACGTAGATTAAAATATGTACATTTGGGTCGATAACAAATAATAAGGTGATAAAAGTATAAAAGCCTCATCTGTATTGTACATTTGTACGTGGTGTAATGGATCCGAAGTGAAATAAATGGATGTGGTGGTGGTTTAGGTCGATTGGGTGTCCGTTCCGTTTGGCATTTTGGGTGGTAAGTTAACTGAGTAGCTTCTATGCCTGCCTTCAAAGCTTCAAAGCTTCAAAGCTTAACGTTGGATAATTGGACAACGTAACTGGTGAGTTGTTTATTTGGGGTTTACCTACTTTTTACTCTTAATTAATCATAATCATCATTGAATCTAGGATTTGCTTGTTAATTTATGAGTAAGTATTTTGGGATTTGTAGAAGATTGTTAATATTGAATGATAATTCAATTATTGATTGAGAAGCCCAGATTCTAAAATACTTGCACATTCAATCCCTGCTCCATGGCAGACGATGATGGGTTGCCAAGCTTGGCCCGTGTTAAGCTTGTCGATCTCGTTGTTAAAGAAGGTCTTCCATCTGATTCTTACAAACTCTCTGTATCAACTCTTTGCAACTCCCTTGCTCAATACTCTGCTGCCATTCTTCAATTCCCTGATACCGATGCTGCTCTTTTACGATCTGCTTTACAATCTGCCCGTCTTTATTTTCACCATAGGCCCGAATATCCCTCTCAAGATGTCATTCATACCCATGACTCACAACACTGGTGTAGGACTTCTGGTTATCATTCTGATCCTCAACTCTCCCAAGAAACTTTTGATTATCGCCCCGGGTTAACCCCAACTGACCCTGCTGCTGAAATGGACTTGTCTCCTGCTGGCCTCGTTGATATTTTTCCGTTGTTAGGAAAAGCATCCAGAGATATTTTAGACGCCATAAGCTTCAACTGGAGCCTACGTAGCTCCCCTTTCACCGAGATTCTTGATAATGTACCCTTGAGAGCCACTGAAACTTCCTCTTCAGTTCTATCAGTTTCCTGTCAGGCTAGACCCACGTTTCATGACTTGACACCCCAACAGGATGGAAATTTAATTATGTTTTCCGAGCAACAACACCCTTCAGATAAAAGCTTAATATCTATCGTTAAGTCGGATAAAGCAGGATTGCATATAAGAGACTTCCAAGGTCATTGGGTTCTGGTGGACGGAGATCTTGGCCCCCAGGAAGCAGTTATATATCCTGGATTGGCGTTATACCAGGCGACTGCGGGCTACATTAATCCTGCCCTTCATCGAATTGAAATAACCAATCCTCAGAGTAACTTATATGGCCGATGCTCTCTTACCTTCAAGCTCATGCCCAAATCTATGTCTAGTCTCAACTCCGCAGAGATGAGAGCTGCTGGTCATGGAGTTGATGAACAGTTCCAGCTTCCAGTACCAGTGGATGACTTTATGCAAAAATCGCATCCTTCCACTAGTCTCTTAAGTCGACAGGGTCTTCCCGCTTTTAATTTTCCAACTGCCCAGGATGGTAAATATTCTAACTTGTGTTTACTTATAATGCTATTATTATGGTAAAAATATTTACTCAGAATTTGCATTTACTTGTGCTATCCTGCTGTTATATGAAGTATTGGTTAAAAATTTTCAGACAAATTAGTTGCAATCCATGTTATAGAGAACCAGCCTTTCTCTAAATATCTCTGTTTTTACGACAAATTAGTTTTTGATTAGTGTGAACCGGTGAGACGAACAAAGCTTGCTACACGAGTTCACACTTAAATTCATAGTTGGTAGAGTTTAGACACACTATGGGTTTACGGGGTATATTAAATGAGAATGCAGTGTGTTTTAACAGATATAACAACGCCAATGTTTACTTCTCTTTTCTTGGCAGTAAATCAATCTTTCAACAGAAATACTCCCTCCTATTCAATAGATTCTTTAATTCTTTTTTTTTGGCATATTCAATAGATTTTTTACATATTCCTTTTTTGGTTTTTCAGCTTAGCATAATGCATGCACTATACCACTTGCATTTGATTTTCTAAAAAACCATACCAAAAGCAAATGTAAAGAACCTATTGAATAAGCGGGAGTATCATTTATATGCCTGGCCCAGATGTGCAAGTATTTTTAATCTGTAATCACGAGAAGAACGCGCCTATGTGTTAGAAGACTAAATGGCCTCTTGGTTCAATACATGAATTCCTGATGCCTAGAATATAATTCTGATGGTTTTATGCTTTCTAGGAATTGCCGATAAGTTTTGCTTGAACTAATTTCACATGGTTCCAGACTTCCAGTGAACGAACTAAGTAAACCGTCCTTTGGGAAACTCAACTTGTTAGGTGTTTGTGATTCACTTTGTGACCTTGTTTGGATAAAGGGAATTGGAGAGAAAGGGCAGGGAGGAAGAGGGAAATGGAGGGGGGGGAATTGAGGGGCTCTATTTTGCACCCTTCAAACCTAAGCACAATTCCTCCACCATAGGAATCATTTGGAGTGAAAACCCTCATGCTTCATTCCCAGTTCCTCCCCCTCCCTTCCATCTCTCTTGTCTCCCATTTTCCTCGATTTTGTTTCCATAACACACCTAATGTTTCGAATCAAATTACTAATTCAGTAGTGCAAATGAATAAATAAGAAGTATCTTAAAGTTTTAATTGGAATCCAGAATACAGTTTCCCTATTTATTAGAGTTGCTTAAGAGGCCAACCAAACCCTGGTGAGAAAAGAACGTGGCAACGTTGAATAGAGAAAAAAATAAGGACAACATTTGAGTTAGTTGTACTCCGTAGTGAAAAATAATAGAATGCATGCCTAAATGTCATGACTCATGAGCACAACCGGGAAAATTAATCACCCAGCAATTAGGCTTGCATTATCATGACACAAAGCGTTGGATAATGAAACAAGGTCACATTCATAAGATGAATATGGCAGAGATACGTGTGCTAGGGGATGGTTATAGAAATCGCCTCTCTAATTATGTGAGATTGTTTTTTGCCTTATACTTGTGAAACTAAGAATTTTTCAGAAGGCATTACTGTAATCTTCTACTCTCGGAAGATATGTGTTTGCTTAAATAAACTTGATGCAAAGATTTCAGCTATGGGTCCATCATAATCTCTTTTGTGCTTGCTTTTTCCTTATTAATGTACTCCTGTTTTCATCAATTCCATTTGACTTTCTAAATGAGTGCATTGGGATATTAGTATTTTGGCGTTTTTCTTTTAACTTCTCTCAAGTAAGCTAGCACTCTTAGTAAGCAGTTCATAACAGCAGGTTGTTGGACCGATGACATGCTGGTACAGGGTCAATGAAACCATCATTCCGGAAAAGGAAAAACAATTCAAAATGCAAACCTCTGCCACCTTCCAAGAGATTGCGGCTTGAGGCACAAAGAGTTCTTAAAGAGAGGGTTCAGGACATTGCAGATAAGAAGGGTATAAAACTGAGGTTTTGCAGTCTTAAGGAATGCGAAAATCACGTTCATTTACTCGACAGTCCTTGTGCGAATATAAGAATGGAGATTGGATGGCCACCGGGGGTCCCGTTTGTTCATCCCCATGATTTACCTAACAAGGCAAAGATTGGTTTTCTTGAAGCGTATGAACCTGGTTGGACAATTACACATGACATGGAGTTGAGTCTCATAGATGCTGGACAGTCAGCTCAACACTCTGGTCACTGTAAGTTTATATCCTGACTGTGATGACTTTAGTAATGTGAGTATTGCATCTTATGTTTCCATCCATATCCCATGTTTGAGGCAGCTTTTATATTATATTACTTGGTTGTCATCCGAATAATAGCGAGATCTTGTGAGCTGTCCTTTAGCTAGACCTGACAACCGATTAGGCCGGGTCTTATTTATGTATATATCGCCTGTAAGCGGGCCATGAGTTATTCGACCAGAAGCCTATATATATTTACAGTTTTACACCAACAGGTCATGTATTGTAAGAGATTTGCCTATAAGTGGGTCTTCAATTACTCAACCCAAACTCAAACTAGTTACATAAATATGTCACGTGGCGTCTATAAGTGGGGAGAGGAATGTTAACACCAAGCCCAAACATGAGTTATCTCCAAAGATTCATAATGTTATTTTGAAAGTGGTGAAGAATCCCCAAAATACCTAAGTTGAAGATGGATTATACAGCTGACGTAAAAAAAGGGGTGGTGGTGGGTTCTCATGTTGCAGAAGCTCAAACTTGCAAGAGTGTACAGTTCTTTGGATAACCGCATGAATTATTTGCCATATATTTGGGTGAAGGAGATACTGGGATGACACCAGTTGACCAATCCACTATAATCTTATAGTGGGTGCTTAGGTAGGCTTGGTTTAAGCAGACGCTTGTTTCTGTTACTTGGATCTGTCATGCCTTGTAAGGATTGAGGAGGCTGATGAACATTTTCAAATCATTATTGAAAATTTATATAAGGCAATTTCATCATATTGATAACCTCATAACCCAAAGAGCTAACAACCATAAAATTATCTATAATTAAGCTGACACTTGGGAAAGGCTGTCACTACGGCTTAATTTTGTCCGTGTCTCTTTTATTTTGCTTCATAGTCTTCTAATTGAGTTTTCATCATTGTCGTCTCATCATATATTGTTCGTTATTCAACAAAACTATCTATAATTAGGCTGGCTCTTGGGAAAGGCTGTCACTATGGCTTAATTTTGTCCGTGTGTCTTTCTTTTTCTTCATCGTCTTCTAATTGAGTTTTCATCATTGTCTTCTCGTGATATATTGTTCATTATTTAGCAAAAAGGAGACAAGGAAAGTGGTCTTATATGATACACTAATGCACAAATCATACACATGGTCTCTGACTTGCTCCTATTAAGTCATTCAGTTCACAAAAAGTTTGTTGCTTCACTCTTCACTGACTAACTCTGCCGCAGATTACACTTCCATAGATTTTGTCATTTATTTTTTAATTGAACTAAATAAATATGCACTTGGTGCATCTCTAGATAATCGATGAATGTGATTAAGATGGGATATATATATGTCACCGAGGAAACTCTTTATTAGCATTGTAAGAACTTGAATATTTATGTGTTAGTGAATTCTTGACTGGTTAGGGTAGTTGACTATTGAGCTGGATTTTGAAGTATGGAACATTTTTAAAAGTAGTTGGCACTCAACTAATCATGTGTGTTGCTTATTTGGTGCTTCGCGTATGATTAGAATTCGATAGGCTTTAGATTCTATGGACTAGGGTAAAATTTCATCCATTTAACACCATTCCTGCACCTCTTGTTATGAATTTTTTTTTCAATTACCATTGAAAAGTAAAATATTTTGCAAACTTATTTAGCAAAATGGGTATGCGCCACTTCGCATGGCGTATTTACAAGAGACACACCACTTGAAGTGGCGTGTTTAGACTTAACCAACACAAGAATTACAAGTAAAAAGAAAAAATCTTCCACCGAGTTTTCTTCTTGAAATATACCTTGTGGAATCGCACGTCTCTTCTAAACCTGATTTTGCTAAGTAAGATTTTGCCAATCTCATTTTGCTTATTATTTTATTTTTCAACATTGTTTCAGAGAAAATCCTGCAACCCTTGTTTTACCTAGACATATGTACAGAGTAGAATTTTATTAAAGCTGAAACACTGTAAATTAAGCTACACAGGCCTTGATTTGAGCCTGACTACACTCAAATGTGGAAAACGTAGATAAATCATAAATGTATCACTATCTGATATGTTCTTTACAAATCAACTCTTCTGTAGTGCATATAATGCACTCCCTTCATTCCACTTTTATCGTTCCCTTTTTTTCAAAATTTATTTCAAAATCATTGTCCCCTTTCTAAATGTGGTATGCTAAATCGGTGGACTACCACTATTACCCCTAATCTTTAACTGTCACTCCCTCTATCAAATGACTATCCCATTCTTCTAGGGGTACAGTAGTTTTTATACCCATATATCTTAAATCCTTCCAAAATGTAAAGTAGGACATTAAAAGTGGAATGGAGGGAAGAATCTGGATAGCATTTTATGATTTCGTTTAATTGTTTCTGCATTTTTGCTGTGCTTTTTATTTTCTAACTTTTCATTCCCGATGGTTTTTTTGAGCGTGTATTACGGGATAAATATCTAGAGCGAGAAAGTAGACAGGAGACAAATAAAATGCTTGTGTTGCTTTTAATCATGTAATGGAGGTGTGTAAAATGAGATTTCTCCTAATGCTTTGGCCAGCTAATGACAGATAGTCAAGTAACTAGCAGACTACGGAATTATGTTTGTGAGCAATGCTTTATAGTACGATGCACCAGGGGTTATATGTACCATGTTCTTGTAAATTTAAGCTATACGGATGTTCATGTTTCTGTTGTACATGATCTTACCATTGTTAATATACGGGTGTTCATGTTTCTGTTGTACAGGATCTTACCATATGACGACCAATGTGGCCATATTACCTGCTCTACTTTGGTAAATATTAGCAGCTCTTTATCCGCGGTAATCCATTTAAATTGTAACTCAATTACAAGCTGGGAGAAGGCTTTGATCATTCCTGTGGCATGTAAAGGAATTTCAGGGCTTCAGATGGTGGTTGACTGCTTGGTCTTTTGCTTGCACCATTTCTGCTGGCTATACTGTGGTTCTAGTTATGCAGTCTGAGTTTTAGAGATCAGAGGTGGTTCATTGATGCCTCTTTGTTTCTGATACAGTTCTGAAGGCGGATGGAACATTTTATTTGTTGTTCATGTTATTTGACATTTTAGGTATGACATCGGGAGTCGTCGTTTAAAATGAGATTTAATTATAGGGGCAAACATAGATCGGAGTTTTGTACATAGATTGGAGTTTAAAATGAGATTTAATTATAGGGGCATGTCCGTAGGAAGCTTAATATTTCACTTTTTTTCATTGTTTTGATGTGTTCTATTTACGCGAATAAAGCATTGTACGAGTTGAATCCATAGGATGGCCTGATTAGACGTGTTCTACAAATTATACGACTCGACACATAGGTTCAATGACTATCTAAAATGCATGTTAAACAAGAAAGTATCGGTAACTGCAGGTCTGCAACTGATGAGCAATAATGAGATACTAATACTTGATATAACATTATATGAACCGACTGCAATCAATGATGTATGGTGTTTGAACAATAAAAGACACTCGTACACAACTACACACCTAAACTCCAATACCAAATTGCTGCAGAGTACATGTTGAACTGCTAAAATGTGATTTTAGGAAAAGAGAGTGGTTTATGAAATCAGAGAATGATAACATTTTTTTTTTTTTTTTTTTTTTCGGCAGCAGTAAAGAGACGTAACTACATTATGTTTTGGCTTTCGGAGCCATAGTTACATCCATAGGCATACAATGTAAAAACAAATAATACATCTAATGATACTAGTGTCACTTTACGACTAGAAAGATGACTAGGGTCAGCCACATGGTGGTAGATCACAGTAGATCGGCCGCGAGCAACATCGTCCAAATCATCAGCAATACCAACAACTCCCATAGTCAAACGAACCGAACCAGGTGCACTTACGCCACAAGTGCGTAGAAAAGAAAGGGGAAGGGCGAGCCGAGCAAGCTTGCCTTCGACGGAGAAGGTTCTCCTACACCATGGTGATCGATCCCTACAGTCCAACGACCAACAACGAAAGAAGTCGAGCAATTTGATAAGATGAGACAAGGGGCTCCTCGTAACCGATTTCCCAACCAAATACCTCAGAGAAAGATTCAAGGTATAACCCACATTGACCAAAGTCATAGTCATAAACAACAACGCCTTTAGGAGGCTCTTATTCCGTAAAAGGTAAACATCAACACCTATGGGATCCGAGCCACACGTCTCCCCAAAGGAGTATTTATTAGACTGAGACGGAAAATACCACAACAAAAGACGAATAACCAAGCTAGTCCCATCGGAAAACCTCCAATATAGGGAAATTATTGGTACTGATAAAATTAAAATTAAGATAAGGGACTTCATTGAATATGTTGGAGAACCACTACATCCAATCCACCCAACACCTCAAACCAACCCAAACATACAATCCAGACCGACATTCCAGCTCAAATTAACCCATTATGACCCAAATGTGTCCCAACAAACCGAGAACAAACCACCAAAAGGACGGAAATAGACCGGGTGATCCTCCAACTCCACCATCCACAACCAAGACAGAGACAACGGAGAGCAAAACACATTACGACCGACTGACCAACCACGATCCGACCTCAGACAGACCCACGAAACCCAAGGAAGCCACACAAGACCACAAACACGACATGCAAGGAGAAAACGACCCCAAAACAAACATGCAAGGACCAATCGGTGGGGGAAGGGGCGAGGGGAAGGGGAACACCGGACTAGAGCATGCAATATTGCTAAGGGGAGGACTGACCCAAAACAAAACGCAAAACGACAGACACTAAAGACCGCCATGGTCAACCAGCAGACTTACCATTAGAGGTGGGGGAAGGGGCGAGGGGAAGGGGGACACCTACAATGAAAAGTCTACGACGACGACTTCTTGGGCAGCGGCGGCGACAGAGGTACGGAAGGTACGGAAACCAGCGGCGATCGGAAACACTAAAGAGCCACCGTTGACAGAAACCAACAAGGTCGGGTGAACGAGGAACTCCGGTCATCGGACGCCAAAGGGGTCAAATCTCGGAGAAACAAAGGGACAAACCAGAGAATGTGTTAATCATCCGAGGAGTGACGGGTTCACCGGAGATGGGCTAATGCATAGCCTCATCTCCGGTGAACGGATTGTAGGAGAAGGAGGGAAGATTGGTGGGTGAGGATGCAGTGGAACAAAAGTGAAGATTTTTGGGTTTTTTTTTGGAGAGAGAAAGAAGAGAGGGAGAGGCGTCTGAAGAAGAATGAGAACATATGACCTCCAAAATGTTGTAATGTAGGGCACATAGGTTTATTTTAAATTTCCGAACAACCGATTGATGGTTTTTAAGCTGCATATTCTTCAGTCTCCGCCAAGGCATTAGTAATTTTACCCCATACCCATGAGGCCATGATGCATACTTTTGTCTTATCCTCCCGTAGATAGTCTCATTAGCACCACACTCTGTGTCTTCTGTACGCTTCACATCTCCAGTCAACTCTCACGTTCATTTGCTGATCGGGAAGCCATCCTTAGACAACGCTGAACCATCGAAGACGGCAAACATCGGATTTCGACCGCAACACCTGTAAATAAGCAACTGCAATTGGAAAAATACTGTGCTTATGCATCTGAAGTTAGTTGTCTGAAACAGACACAGATTAGCACTGGGCATGACTTCAAAATTTGTCGTACACTTATAGTGGAATCACCGTGCTTTTAAACTGTCTAATAAGAAAGCACCAAGTTTCTTATTCAAAGGTTTTACAATATATGCAAGTATGAAACTAACATGGTAGTCATCATCTGACTACGAAGTAAAAGAGGTATCTGCGTCATGTGGTTTTCCAAGAACGTCAAGGTCATCTTACCCAAGTACAGTCAAATAATATCCGTAAAGAACACTATGGCAGGGCAAAAATAATGGCTGAAGTGAACTAATCAGTTACAGCAGACAAATTGAGGTGCAAGTATATGACTATGTAACTATAGCCACACCCATGTACCTTGAGTCCTCCATAACAAGCAACTCTCAGCCGAAGCCTGGTGGAACATCAGGATCCTCATCATTGCCATTAGGAGCTCGTTTGCGCTTTCCATGCAACAAAAACCCAGGCGGAGGACTGGAACCGTCTTCGGTATCCAATGAACCATTTGACCAACGAGATTCCCTTCCTCGTTCTACAGTATTTCCATTATTCTTAGGATCAACTCCTGGATTGTCAGTTAGTGAAATATCATTGTTTCTATGATTTTGCAGGGGGAAACCTGGGGGTTCTTTACACTCTCTATCAAGAACCTTCTCACAACCATTAAACTGAGGCCCCTTTGGAGATTCACCTTCTGGTTCGAGCAGTCTGTCATAAACTGACTTTACTGTTTCTGTTATTTCAGTTTTGATGGTTTCATCGGAACGGATGATCTTCCATAGACCATCTGAAATTTGGACCATCACACTTTCTCTGTATGAATCAAATGACCATATGTTAGAAATTAGTCAAACCAGGGAACAAATGGTACATTGAACTATGATTGCAGGCCTCTGGATGACAGAAATGCATAAGCACAACAATAACAAGCAGAAAATTCGTATGCATCTTTCAGTTATTACGATAAGCATTATCATATTGCCAAAAAAGCCAAAGTAGAAAAAGAGAAAAGAATGTTCCAGCTCTATATTCCAGCCATATCTAAACTCCTTTTCCCCTTAAGAAGAGGAAAATCCTAAAACAGAAGGATAATAAGAGAGGTTTAGTGACTAGAGATGCAGTTCACAGCTTACTACAGTAGAAAGCTCGAACAACAGTGTCAACTCTGAGTATACGAGAAACTAATAAGGAGCAAAAACAATTGTGCATTGACAAGCCCTAACCGCTGCCCACATGCCACTTCTTTGCTTTCCTCTTAACAATTGACTTTAGCTTTAATATTTTTCTTAACAAATCAAAACACACCCTGTTTTAATCTAAACTCTTGGAAGTATTATACATCAAGGAATGGCGTAGGGTAGTGCCCGAATGTGCTTTTGACAAGTTCTGGTGGAAGTGACAAGGTGGCCGTCATCTTATAGCTTACTGACTGTTGGCTGCAGTCATGCTTCAATCCTGTTTTTTCCTCGAGGAATCAGTTTTTGACCGTTAGCGAGCTAATATACAGAAATGGACTATACCTCACAAATTTTGTCAATATGGACACATGGTAGTGTACACAGGAAGCACGAAAATACTAGAAGAATATGGCACCGTATGAAGTAGATGTTACTATTTTTACACATGGGAGCCAAATAAAGTTGGAAAGGGGTCAGATAATAGGTCACATTGCTAATTCTTCAGCAGAGATTCTACTGTAAAAGAAATGAGAAGTATAAGAAGTCGAGACAGGTTAGACACATACACGAGCCGCCTACGACCAGTAACACACAATGTGGAGAGCAATATATTTCAAAATCAAAGCCAGTTTTATTTTTTTGGTTGGTGGGGGTTAGCAAGATTTCAAGGTCTACATCGGTACATATGACAAATAAAGACCGGAAAATAAGAAATGACCTAATCTCATGATGAACGGCATCACAAAGTTGCCAAGGAGTCATATTATCAGCAGTAGGATGATTAAGTGCTGCAGACTCCTTAACTACGGAAATGATGTTGTTACGCAAATCCTCCTGCAAAAACCAACAAATCATATTTAAACAATTCTTATTGCATTCAATGCTACTCTGGAGAAGAGGATGATGAGAAAGAAAGTACATTTTGTTTAAGAATGCGGACGATGTTGAGACGAATACGGTCGAAATCTCCATCATCTTTCACCTTCCTTATCACCTCTTCTTCGCTTATCTTCTCTCTTCCCACCATTCTTTTAGGTTTTCTCTCCCCTCTTCCCAATTTACCATGTCTAAAAACCCCTTTTTACTTCAATTTTGCTAATTGAATATAATCCTCTCCTATTAAAACACAAGCAAATAAAGGCAACATATTGATTCACGTCCTCATATCATTTTTTTTGTGCATTCTATTCCACGTATCAGTTTTATTTTTTACACTAGTTTTATGCCCGTGCAAAAATGCACGGGTTGTATTTTCATAATTGCTATTAATAAAGTTTAAAAATAAGTTATACCATAAAATCTAAATTTATGAACGGGGTAAAATGAAATAATACAGTTTTATCTTCGTCTCATTTATTTGTTTAACTTTGATTAAAATACTTTCGTATTATCTTAAAGTGAAACATGAATATTGTTTGATATTTATAATGTCTTTTACCAAACAATGGATATGTTATTTGAATGTTACTCCCTTCTATTCCCGATAACGTTCCCCTTTCATAGATGACACAAAAATTAAGGATGGTTATTAAAATAAGGTAAAGTATTGTGGTGGGATGAGGTGATTGGAGAGAGGGAAGGTATTGTGGGGTATTATTGTGGGATGGGGTGATTAAAATAAGTATTGTTGTGGGTAAAGTGATTAAAATAAGATAAAGTATCGGTATTGTTGTGGGGTTAGGTGATTAAAATAAGTATAAAAGTTTTCTAAATAAGAAAAGAGAGTAAATATTATGAATAGATGAAAAAGGAAAGAGAGAAGGTTAGGTAGAATATGAGAGAGTATTATTTAAGAAATTATGACCTTAGTTACATAGTCAACGTCACATCACATTTAGAAAATTTGGTAATTTTTATAATGATCGTAAATGTACTAAATAAATAATCAATATATATGTCCTTCATTCTCTTTTTATCCTTTCACTTCAAAAAACTACTTCTCACATAATCGATTATTAATTTTATTTTTAAGGAATTTTTGAATTATTAATTTTATTTAATATGTTTGAAATTGTTGTATACCACATCAAATTTAATTTTAGAAATTTTTGTTCCTAATTTGTTTAATCACGAATTCATTGTAAATTTGTATTGTACTAATAGATTGTAGTGTAGAAAAATTATATAATATAATAGGTCATCATATTATAAAATCTAATCATATCATATTATATATACTCTTAGATAATGGCATATATTGTGACACCCTCAAATTTGCGGAAAGAAAGAAAAAAAATTATTTAAATACATAAAAGATAAGAATACATAACAAAGGTATCTTAAATAAAAAGGTTCCTTACAAAACGGAAATAATATTATACACAAGAAATATACAAGACGGGAGACATATCTCCCGTATAAATACGGAAATAAAAGAGTGTATAATAATATACAATCCTAAAGAACCGAATATAGGTCCAAGGTAATACTTCGCTCGCTAGCTCGTCAATGTACCCAAGTATGCATCACAAACCTGCCAACCGCATTAAATATAAACACGGAAGCCACAGTCAGTGGGGAGTAACTCCGAGTTCTCCCAGCCACGAAATGTCGAGTTTAATTAAACATGAATAACATAAAAGCAATGTATATGGAAAATACAAAACTTAACATATATGATATGCTTTTCATGTTATGAAACAATTAACTAACATATAACCTAGCATATGAAAGCTATCATGTGAATCCGATAATAAACTAACACGAGGTAGGGAAGCTGGTATGCTAGCTCAGAGGTTTACCGTTAACATGGCCATGATACACTCAAACCCTAATCAACACGTAATCATGTGAATCAGTTAACAACCGGTAATCCAAACTCTATCCCCTTAGCCGGCTTGCATCTCACCTTCTAAGATTCATAGAATCATACAAACATGAAAGACCAATACTTCTACAAACAGGCATAAGTTCTTAGTCCAGTCAATAGTCGACTTCTGTAACTCGAGGCTATACCACAAGGTAGGAAAACATCCTAGTCCTAGACTGATCAGACCTAGCGACAACAGCTATTCCATTCCCCGTCCCATGACATAACCGTACATGAGAAACTCTACTAGGCGACCCCCTAAGCAGAGATGGCTAGTACTTAAGCTGGCTCCATTCCCAAAGTGGAACTCTTAGGCAGCCATGCCCCGACTTGGAGATAAGCCCCCAGGCCGTGACACAAAAGCTATCAAGCTGTGAACTATATACTCGTTAAAGATAGTAAGGCCTATCAATGTCATGGTCCAAGCTACTCATTTAGAATTAGAATGGTCAAGACGCCATATACTCATAATTATCTATGGGTACTTAGTCAACACGACACATATCATTCAATCAAACAGTCACGGGAAAACTTCCTATCATGTGACTAATTGCATATAAATCATAATCAAATATCATATCGCCTCATATCTACTAAGGCTAATTCATTACTTAAATACACCTTACTTGAAGACAAATCCCCGACCCGAGTCCCGCGACGGGTCATCAGTCAAAACGGGGCTGACTAGATCTTAGTTTGACAAAACCCGTTTGGTCAAACCGGCTAGAAACAGAGTCTTTACCACATAGACTTGCACATAAAAATCATCATATTCATTACATGTTATTTTATTAAAACTTCTAACATGTGAATTATTAAATCTTACTAAAAACCCGCTTGACTTAAAGGATATCAAATTAAACTACGATCTCGTATTATAATTTCTAACATGTGAGAAATAATAATTTTATGAAAAATCTTTTTAATTAAATATTTTACTTATTAACATTTCCCACTTGCTAAATATTACAAAACACGATAAATTAACACTAAACTCAAAAACCGTCACAAGTCCAAAGTGAGGGCTCATGGGCTGATTTTGGGCCGGACCTAACATGGGCCTGGACTGGGCCCACGGCTGATTTGGGCTGTTTTGGCTATTTTTATCGACTTTACTAAAAACCGTTTACTAATATTTCCCGCATGCTTAACATATTTAAAACCCGTCCAAACAACAACAAAACAATCAAACATCGACACAACTCCCAAGCCAACTCACGGATCCACCATGGACCAACCCAGACCGGCCTGGACCGGGCCTGGACCGGGCCTGAACCGGCCTGAACCGGCCTGAACCGGCCTGGTTTGGGCTGGTTTACACGGCCACCCTACACGGTTTCAACAACCACCAATCCAAATTAATTATAACATGATTTTAATTAACAACAACCATTTTAACAACCCATTTAATAATCATCCATACAAAAATCATGATTTTAAATAAATCATCCAACTATGTCAAGAACAACCAACATGTTATAAATTCATAAAACATAATAATAACCACTACTTAGCATGTTACTAACTAAAAAATCCATAAATCATAATAACATGAACAAAAACAAAAGATGAACCAAAACAAAAGAAACAAAGGCTATGTAACATTAAATCGTCGAGTAACTCGGAATCGTTACCTTAGCTAGCAAGATCAATTAGCACCAAAATAAGAAGTATAAAATAAGAAACCCTCCTACTAATCTTCACCCAAAATATACGAGTCGCCAAACTCGTCTTCAAAATCTTCCCCTATAAGAAATGACAAGAAAAACATTATTAGAACTTAAACTTGATGTTCCATAATTAAATGTTGAAAACGATTTTGTCGGATTTGAAATTAAACCGTACTTGAAGATGGAGAGCGAAGAGGAGATTCTAGAAATATAAGTTAGGACGGATTTAATTAAGAAATGAAGGTTTTATGATGATTTTGCTCAAGAACGACGAAGAACGGATGAAGAACGCGCAAGAACAAATGAAGAACGATGAAGAACGATTAATTTGATCTTAATTTGATTTATTGTAAAATGAAAAGTTGTTAGTGAGTATGTGGTGAGTGAGGGCCGTGTAAATATAGAGGAATTAGGAAGTCGGATTTTGAAATTGTTGTTACGGAATTGACTCGCGTTTAATAATTATATTACGGTAATCGATTAAATATAATTAGCGATTAAGTTAATTGAACTAAATATCAAGATATTATGTTAGTATAATGAAAAGAAAGGAAAATATCAAGGTGAAAGAGAGGACAAAGGAGACGTGTGAAATGGTGAGAAATCGGGTCTGTTTTTAAGCGATTTGCGGAGTTTAAATTGACAGACCGATAAAGTTACACATATCTTAGATATTTTTATTAGTTTAATCATATTAATTAAAAGATCTAATATGAGTGGAAAAAAAGTGACATGGCGCGTGTGACTCATGTCAAAGTCGGGTTTCGGGACTTAAGTTGACCCGGGAATAGTTAAATGACGTTCGGTTAAAACCGTAAAAGTTATTCTTTAAATTCAGAATAAATTGAAAATAATTATATTAAATTACGATAAATTCCGATAAATCTTAATAAAAATAAATTAAATTTATTATTTTTCAAATATAATTTCGGTCTTTAAAATTACGAGGCGAGTCGGGAAAAGTCAACGAAAGTCAAAGTTGACTTAAAAGTCAAGAAAAGTAAATGACGACTTAAAAGTCAAGAAAAGTCAATGACGACTTTTAAAAAGTCAAGAAAAAGTCAAAGACGACTTAAAAGTCAAGAAAAGTCAAAGATGACTAAAAAACGGTCTTTTCATGAAATCTCTCAGAAATTCCAAATACGAACGCGGAATTTCAAAATACGACTCGGAACAAAAATTTCTATTTTAAAACCTTAAGTCTGCTGAAAAGTGTTAGTAAATATTTTTACTAGAAAAATTGGGTACTTTTCGGGTTGTTACACCGAACCCCCTTGTTAGCAGACTCGATCCAAGCACACACAAGTGCTCGAATCAAAGCCAACACCCACAAACCAAGCAACGCACAGGCTTGTGGTGTCACACCCTAGGCCACTAAAGAACCACCAATGCCCAAGACCGTCTTGGTTTAAGAAAACGCAAGAGCCTGGGCTCTGATACCATTCGCACTGAAATTTCCCCCAAAAGGGCTGATTTCATGCTAAGAATGACGCCCCAAAAGCCACCACTCGAGCATGACTCAAGTGACTCTAAAACTAACCTAAATGACACCTAAACCCGGGCTAGGGATAGGACGGTCCCGGAAACCGCTTTGCACAACCAAGTGCAACCAAGACTCAACAAAACAACAACAAATTAAACTCGACACGAGTAGTTGTTGAATTTATGTTGAAGGTTCTCGGGTGATTTGGTCACACATCTCACGGTCGTGAAATACAAGTCACGGTCGTGACTTGTGCAGTTTCCCTCCACTGACCCTTTTTCGTAGAATGATCATATCTCCTTTGTTACTTGCTTGTTTTGGGCTTGTGACCATTCGTTGGAACCGCAAGAAAATAAGCTATCACCTCGACTTGGAATTTTTGCATTCTCATATATAGAACTCTAATTATGACAGTTTGAAGTGAACCCTTGTTTTAGTTAGTTTCCAAACTTGTTGTTTTGGAGAGGTATCTATGTTTCCTATTTATTATGCTTCTTAAACTTGGTCTAATGCTTATGTATCATGCATTGATTCATGTTTATCATAGTTACATTTATATAATGCCATCTTCTCTTATTTTGTGACGGTTTTTGATGTGTTCCCACTTTGAGCCGGTTTTTACAAATGATACGGTTTGAGCACTATTTTGTCTTGTGCTTTGTACTCTCATTCCCTTGGCTACCTTCCCGTTCGTAAGGCTGGAATGTCGGAACGGAGAGGTATCCTACTGCTTAAATGCATGGGTAGTGGGCATACGACGACGTTGTTGGGAGTTGAACGCTATGCGTTGATCGACCCGGCCGTCAAATGTTGTGTACTTGCGAGTTGGTGTTATTTGCA